>JACEIK010000335.1:30176-55073 GCA_018107945.1 Datura stramonium
CTAGAAATTTGACCTATGGATACCACATACGAGCCATGCTTTTGACCTTTTTATGTAACTTGGAGGCGTAAATACTTCAGATATAACTGGGATACACTAAATATACATATCAGATACAAAAAATATGTGGTTCGTATACCTGATATACGATCCGTATATCATGTACGCCAACACATACAGGTCATACATTTAACACAACTGTCCTTTTGTCATCTTTGAAAGTTGATTCCTACGGGTTTAGGGTTTTAGCTTCCCACTTACAGTCAAATATATGGATGAATATTTCGTTTACGAGTTGTATATTAGATTCACAGCCACCTGGACAATATTTAGTAAATGGTCCATAACCTTTTGCTCAGAACTTAGATTAACCTAATCTTTATATGGTTAGAAAGCTATGTAAATGGATAAAACTTTTATTACTATGCTTATTAAATATTCCCAACTAATTAGGGATTATACACGCTCTAATAAAGACCTTATGCAAATTCAATTGAAATTTCTATTTTTTTTTGTACTTTTCAACTTGCCTTTGTCTTAGGGAAACCTTTATACCCTAAATAAATTTCAAAGAACAAATTAAGATAAATGTAACACATTTATTATATCATTGAGGTCTAACCACAAGTATTTAATGAGTTCAAACCTAACCCAAAAATATAAGGTGTTAAATTATCTCCCCCTTGGGAACAATAGTCCTAGAATGTTGATCATAGCCTATAACTTGACCAACCCTTGGAATTTGCCAAAATTTCATAAGAGTTTTGTCTGTACATAGAGCAAATCTCAATATCTAAGCTCAGCTAACAAACAAACAATTAATAATATGGTCTTCACAGGAACTCCCACAATCATAATCATTCATTTATAAAACAAGATAAGGATTTCATATCTCTAATCAACATTTGCAGAAATGCAATAACTAACGGGTTTAACACATATTTGAAAATTGGACAAGTAAGGATATCTCTTTTTCATGTCCTCCTCCGCTTCCCAAGTTTCTTTCTTGGTTTTATGATTTTACCACAACACTTTAACTGAAGTTACATCTTTAGTTCTTAGCCATCAAACTTGATGATCTAGGATTTGCGCAGGTTCCTCTTCATATGATAACCCCTTATTTATTTTGATTTTCTCATGAGACAAGATAAGAGATGGGTTAGGTCTATACAACCTTAACATAGACACATGAAAGACAAGATGCACCATAGAATTCTACGATGGTAATTTTAACTCATAAGCCACCTTCCCCACTCTCTTTACAATTTCACAGAGACTAATAGATCGAGGAATAAGCTTGACCTTTCTACCGAAACACATGAAACCCTGCATAGGTGAAACGTTAAAAACACTCGATCTCCCACAATAAATTCCAACTTTCAATGTCTCATGCTAGTATAAGACTTTTTTCGATGTTAACGCTTAATACATCTCTCCCGATTAAGGGAGGTGGCAGCCATTGTTGTCAAAAACAAAATACCTGAGGGGTGCTGGTTTTGAATCCATAAGGAATTGAAATAGATCAACTAAAATTTGTCAAATAGAATAATTTAGCATGCATCATTGTTCAACTTCTATAAAGTAAATAGGGGGGGGGGAGAGGGAAAACAATATTGAACTCGAATTTATAAAACTAGATTGAACAAGTACTTTGTTGAAATATATGAGAATGAACTAGGGATGTGCTATTGATGGGGTGCTGATTGGATTGGGGTTAATTAACATGTCTCAGGCATCAATGACATCATGAATAGTAATGGTGAAGGCTACACCCAATTTTTCTCAACCACTTGTGTGAATTTGCCTTGGGTTTTCTCAAACCCCATGGTAACAACACAAATCATCCACCAAAAACTTGAGGAAGAGCTGAGCAATCTCTAGCCCCTTTAATAGATTATTGAAATGAGTTTTGACTATCTCAAGCTCAACCCCCCATATCCATAATCCAAATCCTCACTAATGTTTCCGCACCCAAATCTTAATTCTCTCTTTGAAGCAAAAGTATGCTAAAAAAGTACATCAATGCTTACAATCATTCATTTTACCTCCTTACTTAAAATATGCATTTTTGTGAGAAAACAATACTTTTTCAGTAATTATTGCAGCTGACTTGACAGACTGGCAAGTAGAAGCTTTGGTCACAGTATTAAAAAACCAGAAAAAAGCAATCAGATGAACCATAGCTGACATCATTGGGATTCCTCCTGGCATATGCACTCACAAATTCCAGCTCGAGTCGAATTATGTACTAAGTATAGAGCATCAGTGACAACTAAACCCACATAATGCAAGAAGTAGTGAAGAAGGAGATCATCAAGTAGATAGATGCAGATGTAGTTTACCACATTGCAGATAGCAAGTGGGTAAGTCTGGTACAATGCGTGCCAAAGAAAGGTGGGATAACAATGGTACCAAATGAGAAAAAATGAGTTGATACCGACAAGACCAGTCACATGTTGGTATATATGTGTGGATTATCGAATGCTCAACCACTGGACTTAGAAGGACCATTTTCCAATGCCATTCATGGATCATATGCTTTACAGGTTGGCAGGTAGAGGTTGGTACTATTTTTTATGGTTATTCGGGATACAATCAAATCTCTTTAGCCCTAGAAGACCAACAGAAGACCACCTACACTTGCCTGTACGGAACATTTTCTTTTAAGAGATTGCCCTTTGGGTTGTGCAATGCACCAACCGCATTCCAGCATTATATGATGTTGATATTCTCAGAAATGGTAGAGGATATCATCGAGGTATTTATGGAAGACTTCTCAGTTCTGGGTTAATCATTTGAATCCTGCCTCAAGCATTTGGACAATGTGTTAAATAGATGCGAAGAAACTAATCTTGTATTTAATTGGGAGAAATTTCACTTTATGGTCAAAGAAGGAATAGTGCTAGATCACAAAATATCTTGAAAGGGGATAGAGGTGGACAAGGAAAAAATTGAAGTAATAGCTGGGTTGCCACCGCCTATTTTCATAAAAGGGGTCAAAATCTTTTTAGGGCATGCATGATTCTATAGGAGGTTCATTAAGGACTTTTCAAGTATTGCATAACCACTATGCAAACTACTCGAGAAAGAGGTGAAGTTCATATGTATTGAGGCATGTCTGAAGGCATTTGAATGCGTGAAATAAAATATCACCACCGCTCCTATTATCGTAGCTCCAGATTGATCTCTCCTATTTAAGGTAGTGTGTGATACTAGTGGGGTGGCCCTTGGTGTTGTCCTGGGAAAACAGAGAGAGAACAATTTTCACCCCAATTATTATGACATTAAAACACTTAATACAATGCAAAAGAACTATGAAGTCACTAAACATGAACTTCTAGCAGTGGTCTTTGCATTTAAAAAACTTCAGGCATACTTGCTTGGAACAAAGGTAAGAGTCCATACTGACCATGCTGCCTTGAGGTATCTGATGACTAAAAAGAATTCTGAACCTATGTTGATCAGATGGGTGTTGTTTCTCTAAGAATTTGAATTTAAGGTCAAAGACAGGAAAGGAACAGAAAATCAGGTAGCTGATCACTTATCTAGATTAGAATATGAGGCTATAGCAAAAGACGAGATTGATATCTATGATGCTTTCCCAGATGAATAGGTATTAATTGCATCTCAAGACTTGATTACTTGGTACACTGATGATGCAAATTATTTGGTCAGTGACATGATACCAGCAGATATGACACCACAACAAAGGAAAAAGTTCTTGTTTGATGCTCGGAGGTACTATTGGGATGAACCATACTTATTCTGCATTAGTACAGATGGTTTGGTTCAGAGGTGTGTGCCATAGGTAAAGATGTTGAGCATTTTGCAAGCTTGCCACTCGTCCCCAGTTAGGGTTCATCATAGTAGTAGTTGAGTTGCACACAAAATTTTTGCAGTGCGGATATTATTAGCTCTGTATCCACCAAGATGCTTACAATTATGCCAAGTTATATGATTAGTGCCAAAGACAAGGTGGCATTACTCGTAAGCATGAGTGACCATTGACCTCTATCCTGGAGGTAGAGTTATTCGATGTATGGGGTATTGACTTCATGGGACCATTTGTTAGCTTATATGGGATGAAGTACGTCTTGGTGGTTCTGGACTATGTCTCCAAATGGGTTGAGGCTATTGCACTTCCTAACAATGAAGGAAAAAGTGTCACAGAATTTCTGCTTCAAAGCACATATTCGCCAGGTTTGGTACTCCCAGAAAAATCATCAGTGATGGTGGATCACACTTTTGTAACCGCCTCTTTAGAACTCGGTTGGAAAAATATTGTATGAAGCATAAGGTGGAAACACCTTACAATCCTCAATCAAGTGTGCAGGTAGAATTTTCTAACAGGGAGATAAAGACTATTCTGGCCAAAATGGTTAATACCAACTAGACAGATTGGTCTAGGAAGCTCGATGATGCACTATGGGCATATCAAACAGCTGAGATTGGAGTAAAGCTGAACTTACAATTTAGAGTTAGAGCATAAAGCATTATGGGCTCTGAAAAAGCTGAACTTAGATTGGAGTAAAGCTGTCAAGTTGAGACTACACCAGCTCAATGAGTTAGATGAGTTCCGGCCTAAAGATTATCAGAGTGCGGACATTTATAAAGAAATAATGAAGATCTATCATGATAAGAAGATTCCAAAGGAGGAGTTCAACATTGGTGATTTGGTCTTACAGTTTAATTCAATGCTCTGTCTGCATCCCAGAAAATTGATATCTAGGTTGATGGGATCATATAGAGTGGTGAATGTGCCCCCATATGTTGCAGTGGAACTTGAAAATAATGATGGTAAGAGGTTTAAGGTGAATGGGAAGAAGATAAAGTTGTATCTTGGAGACACTGAAGAGATAAGAGGAATTGAGGTGGTGTACCTTGATGACGCTTGAATGATCATGGAAGCTATGTCGTGCCATGACATCAAATCAGGAGTTGCATGGGAGGAAACCCATGGAAGGTGAAGTTTTAGTAGCCACAGTTATGTCCCTTTCCCTTGTGCTTATATATTCTATGCTTCGAGGATGAAGCATGTTTATAAAAAAAAGGGGTGTACTCGTATTTTTGATTCATCCAAGGGTTTTTCTTACCGTGTTTCTTTTCTCTCGGACATGATATCTAGTAGAACATACATGTTTAGGTTGTTTTGTTTAATTAGAAGTAGCTTAGAGTTACTTTGTAGCCAATAAATGCACTAGTTTGATGTTTTTGAAAAAATTGACCCTGTTAAAATTTTTTGATGTTAGATGTGTAGTTTAATTACAATTGCATGACTTTTGTTGATCTTTATATGGCATTTAAATTATGAGCATGAGTATAGTTAGCAGTGAATAAATCGTATAGGTAGATTCAATTCAAATCGGTACCATGAGTTAGTGAGGTTGTATACCTAGGTCAATACTGCATTTAGGATCTAGAACTTTCCCGGTTGGTCTTTGCATAGGCTTTAGTATAGTTGGTTAGGAGATGATCATAGGCTGTTATTGATATATGAGTCACTTTAGCCTAAATTACGCTACCAAATAATGATGAATCCCATGATCCCGATTTTGAGTCTTAAATTGACTATTTTTTTTATTAACCTTCAACCTTACCCATTTTTTTTATAATGAACCTATTTTTTCCATGGTCCCTCCTTGGACATTGTGAACCTCAGCCCAAGTAAAATGCCTAAGTTGAATGTGGCTATAGTAGAGGTGTATAGATCGCGGGGAGGTGAAAAAGGAAAAGAAAGGAAAAGGGATTAAAAATGAGGTGTGGTGTGATAAGAAAAGGAGAAAGAACTGAAAAAGAGAAGAAAAATTGAAAAGAAAATACACAAGAAAAGAGGGATGAAAAAGTTGAAAACACACCACACTCATATATTGGATAAAAATGGAGAAAAGTGAGGAAAAAGTGGAAAGTAGGGTGAAAGTGTAAAGTGGAGCCACAAGTATGTAGTGTCAAGGAGGGTTTAGTCATTAAAGTCCCAAATTTACCATACCCAGCAAGAAGCTTGCATTACAAGTTGAACAAAGTCCTATAGAGATCCTAGGTTAACTATCCAAAAAGCCGAAGTAGAGAAAATACAGGAAAGCCTATGATATCTAATGTGTAGTATATGGAACTTCTTTGAGATTGTGAGAGTCCCATTTGTTTAGTCCCAAGTTCATTATATTATATATCTATGAGTGTTAGGACTTCTTTTGTTACGAGTGTACCTGGTTTGTGTTGCATTTTTCCAATTATCTGTGTGAATAACATTGGTGATAGCTTGATTCTCTGCTGATAGTTAGATGCCATAACTTGATCCCTGTATGTCATTGATTGTGGTTACACATGCACATAGCTGAGTTAGTTTGAACAGAAAAAGGGTCAATAGTTGATTGTGGTGCACACTGCAAAATTTATTGTGATGGCTATAAGTATTCTAGGTTTACTTTCTAATGAAGCGTCATTTTTAGTTTTTATTTTATATGTCCGAGGACATGCAAAAGTTTTAAGTTGAGGGTATTGATGTGCTGTGACTTTACAACATTTTCAAGGCTTAAAACTGGGAAAATAGCATGGACTTAGGTGTGTTTATATGGATATGAGGTGCTTTTACTTTGTTTTAAGGGAAAATAGGTATTGGAGCTAAATTATGAAAAATATGGAGAAAAATGCATAAAAGAGGCATAGTATGAAACACAGTACGAGTCATACCATCCTGGTACAAACTAACCATCCTGGTACTAACCAACTGAGAATCATGGAAAGGTCCAGGAGCAAATTATGAAGAAAACTCAAGTTACGGCTCATGGTATGAGTTATACCACCCTGGCATGAGTTGTACCATGGCAGTCGTGAAAAGTTCCAGAAGAAATTGCACAAGCCAAGTATCCTAGTACAGGTGAAACTCACAGGTCATGAAACCTACCTAAGACCCTTACCAAGCAACCTTGGAAAATACCAAAAAGAATAGATGACTGGTAGAACTACAGGTAAGAAAGAGTTATGGATCGTGGAATGAAGGTGTGAGTCATACCATATCATCTGTGAAAGTTAATAGAAGATGCCAGCAATTGCAAGATCAATCCATAGGAAGATTGTACGACTCATATTTACATGGTACGAGTCATACCATGTCTCAACACTTAGATTTAGCAGAAGCCAGCCAATGTACGAGTCAAGGTATGACAGGGTCAATGCTGTTACGAGTCGTAGGTGAAGGAAGCGATAGTTTTTTGTAGTTTCCCTGTTAACTATTATTTGTATAAATACTTTTCAGGTTATTTTCAGTAGGGAGACACGACAGAAGCGACTAAGAGACACAATTATAGACAAGTTGTTGTGAATTATAATTCAAGGCTTGGAGATTTCTTTCTTGAATTTCTTCTTTGTTCGTGGATCATTCAACATCAATTCTTGAAATACTCAAAGAAGGTTTTATTTCAATCTTCGTTGTAAGTATTTAATTATGTGTTTTTCTGTGAATGCTAATAACAATCTTACAAACATGAGAGGCTAAAACCTCCACAACTAGGGTTGTGGGAACCATGTTGGATTAACAAACTAGGGTTACATAAAGTTCTTCGAAACGCCACGTTAGGACTTGCCCGAGTTCTTTACTTTCTTGAACCTAGAGAAGTAGAGAATAGGAAAAGAGAATTACAATAAAGCCTTGATCTTTATGGGTCATTGTATAACATGAGTTGTGGTCGCAGGATAGTTAATCTGGGACAAATTGATAATGGTTGAGTTGAAATCACTCATAAGACCTAACCTAGTAATTGAGTATTGTCAGCAAATAGGGACGAACCAGTCATTTGGATGAACCCTAGTTATCAATTCTACAAGTAAACATTGGGATAGATCACGAGTGTAAACCCTAAATAGTTTTTAACCCATGGGGAACATTTACCCTAGTTAATTACAAATCTTGATAAATAACAACCGATTTACAATCTTGTTTTATTATTGTTTTCTATAAACACCTTAATTTGGAGATAACATACCTAAAAACATAAATACTTGCATTAGTCAAGTTCTTACCATATTCACTGTGGGATCGGCCCCAACCTTTGTTGGGTTCTTTATTGACAATGTCTGCTTCATATTTTGTCAGGAGTGTGAGTTTGAGCGTATTCAAAATGTCACTCGATTTGACACACAAAAAGAGAAAAAAGTTGCACCTTGGGAAAGAACGTGGCATAAAGAAAACCCTTGGAGTTTATTGCTATCTATTATCTACAAAGGTGATTGTAGAGCACGGGTTAACATTTCATTGAAATGTAAGACCAAGCTGTCAATGGCACTCCATATCATCAAAGTAGGAAAACAACTCAACAACTTTCATTACTTCAAAACAAGACACAGGCCTTCATTCATATAATCAATCAAACTAAATACTTAAAAATATCAAACACAAAACAGCCTGACAAGGGTAACAAAGTAAATAATCAAATGAAAAAGTTCACTCCCCTCCCCCAACTAAGAATCCTACATTATCCCCAATGTGCAAATAAGAACAAGGATGGGAAGAACTACCTGAAATGGCTACTACTCTCCATCATCATTAGCTTCCTCATCATTGCCATCATCTCATTCATGCTCTATCTAATCATCCCCCTAAACCTGCCAGCAAGTTATCAATAGGTTCCCATGCCATGTGTGGAGCAGCTATGGCTTTATCTAAGAAGATGATATCAGTGTCGGCTATGGATGCCCTATTCCTCAAGTCTTTGACATAAGCTTGTAGAGAAGAGACCGCTCCTTCCACCACATCTACTCGGGAGCACAACTTATATAGGCTATAAAAAACATCCTTTATTGCCTTCTTCACCGACTACTGGATGAGGGATGCTACATTTAGAGCCAACTTTTTCAGTTGGTTGTCATGTGAATAAGTCATCTTTGCCAGCTTTTGAAGCCGACTCGTCCTGGAGGATGAAGGTGGTGGTAAAAGAGCCCTAAAGTTGTACCTCCTCAAAAACATGCCCCGAAATCTCAGGGTTGGGCCCATTAATGTTGGGAGCCACTAGGCTTCATCAAGGTCATGGGTGGTGGATTCTTGATGTTGGAAATATCTCTATGCCCATTTTCCTTGTATTTTCCCATCTTGTACCTTGTTTTGAGTCTATAATCCTTATGAAATGCATAAATTCATATGTTTATGTATTTTGTATGCTAACAAACATTTTGAGGTGTTTTGAGCAGGAAACTAAGGGAAAAGGACCCAAAATGAACCAAGGTTGAAGATTTGAGAAATTGAGAAGAAGGTTTGGGGGCTATAGATAGCGCTCAACACCCGACCTTCAATTCGTTGATGATGTTTAATCATTTCTAGTGCTATGGCTAGCACCCACGCCAGCTTCTTAACATTTAAAAAATGATCGTTCAACACCCTGGCCAGATAGTGGGCGTGAAGCCCCAGAGCTTCCCAGAGTTAGAGAAAATCACAAAAATTCTGGTGAAATAGAGGAGGCCATGCGCTAGAAGAGTCCATAAGTGCATGAATTTTACTAACACTCTAGTAAGATTGTGAGAATAGCACACCATAGGTGCTAGAAGAGAAGAAAAATTGGCTAAGCCCTTGGCGAGAGGATGGGGGCGGCGCACCCGATCTATCCCAGAGCTAAAATTACTGGATTACTAAGTTCGTGTTGAGATGGTGAGGGTGGTGCTAGGACCTATCCCGGGCTGAAATTGTTGAGTTTAAAGGTAAGTACTGGAGGCCATAAACATCATTTGAAGGCTGAATTATACATATATCCTCTAGGGAATTTGTTATAGAGCTTTTGACATTCTTTTGTTAAGTTTAACTATTACGTAGTTCATCATTGGAGGCTTGTAAGCCACTTGGAAGGAAGACAAAGTTCTACAGTAGGTTTTTTCTCGTCTTTACTCTTTATTTCAAATGATGATGATAAAGTGTGTGTTATTTCACTTGTCAATGTGTGGCTAAATGTAATTCCCCAAAAGTTTCTAAGATTAGACCCAAGGGTTTAAGCGAAGAAAGTAGAAAAATGTCACACCAGGCCACAGGATGAGTTGTCCAGTGACCCTGAAGTCACTTCATGAGTCGTGATGTGGCTTATTAGGAAGAAAGAAGATTGGAAGTTGGATGTTTTTTTGGGGACTTTACAATGAGTGGGATGACGAGTCATCCAATGGTTCACCCCACGAGTTGTGGACAAGGGGTCTTCATGGGTACAACCATGAGCCGTGAAGTCACTTCACGACCTGTGAAGTTAGTCATGGTTAGGATGAAAAGTTGGAGGTTTGAATTTTCCAGTAGACTTCATGAGCGAGGGCCACGAGTAGTGACCAACCTAACGACTTGCGGAGTCCCTCATGAGGATTGGTAAAGTCATTTTTCCAACAAATTTAGTATGGGTGCTTTTGTAATTTCTATTCTCCAAAACCCTAAACTACATCATTTTATGCTCTTTAAGAAGGTTTTAAGAAGGTTTAGCCTATTCAAAATCATTTTGTACCATGCTGAAAGTTCAAAGAGTTCCTTTGAAGATCAAATCTAAGAATTTCCCTAGTTCTTCCAAATATCATATAAATTCAAGGAAGGGTGTAGAACAGCTTACCTAGGTATGTAGGGTCATGAAAGAGAGTTTCCCTTCACTCTCATGAATTAAGTGTATGATTCTATGGGGTTTTAACCCAAATTTATGAAATTCTCTATGTTTAATTCATGGGTTAGTTCCCTTTATGTTTCAAATGATATTTTAAGATTCACGGGAATATTTTGTACCTATTTTGACTACATTTCATGATTTCAAGTTTAAGAACGTGTTGCCTGATTATGGAAGTATCATGAAAAGTCGAGTTTATGATTTACGCTCCCAAGTATGATGAAATATCGGGAATGTATGAATGTTTACAAATTACNATATATATTTATGATTTTTATCTATGATGTCTATTTCATGCAAGCATGATGTTAAGATTTGGACAAGCCCAATCAATTTAAGCATGATTGCATGATTTAGCCAAGGCTAATAAGTCCAGTTATCTCATGTTTTAGAGTCAAGAGTCCTCACGCGTTAAGATTTAAGTTATGTTTTGAGATATTATTATATGAGAATTATATATGGTTTGGTAGTAGTGTCTAGCACCTAGTAGGCTAGGGGTTCCAAGGTTCCCAAGTCTCATCAACTATGCGCCAATGTAGGTACACTTTGGGGCCTCTCAAGAGAGTGTTTCCTTGGCCCAAGGGAACACTGTGATATCACACCTTACTTAATCCTTTGCTCTGGAAAGCTTAGGATGGCCCTCCTCTACGTTGGAAGACGTGGGATCATCATGCACTCATACATGGTGGTTTTCAGGTAAGAAAAGTCTCTCATTATTCCCCATGATTTTAGTAATGCACATACTATAAGATATTATATTAAGTTTTCAGTAGGTTTGATCTTTGGATAAGTCTGTGAGATTTTACCTATGATTTCAGATATGGCAAGCAATATGCACTTATATCAGTTTATGTCTATTCATGTTTTCAGATATCAACATGCAACCTTTACTCTCAGGATCCTATAATGATATGATTTATGTGATGCATGTTTTCAGCTTATAATTACTTAGCCTGTTTTACTTATCTTGCATACTCAGTACATTCTAAGTACCGACCACATACTCTATGATGTATTGTTTCATGATACATGCTTAGATGCTCAGACTCAGTCTCAGCCCTAGCCAGTCTAGAGTTTATCCAGACATCTTTATTGGTGGGTCCTCATCCTTCGAGGACCTTTGGTTAGTCGAATGTTGTTATTTTCTGTTTCAGACTTCTAGTGAGCTAGTAGGGGTGTTGTCCCATCTGCTCATTTGTATGCTAGAGGCTTTTCAGAAATAGAGTTGTATATTCCGCTTCGAATTCAATGTTTGGATATTTTTTTGGATAGATGTTTTATTACTCAGACTTTCTCTACTTCATAATTTAGTTTTCTTCTTGGTAAATGTTGAGTTTTAGTTTTCATGTTCATGTCATGGGTCAATCTGGAGCAACTTATGATTCTAGGTTGTATGTCTCGATCCAGGATTATGTTTGGTCCACGACTAACTTGGTATCAGAGAAAAGGTTAAGTGTGCCCTAGGGTGTCTAAAAGCTGCGTTAAGTTAGAGTCTTTTTCATGGGTATGAAGTGCTCCACACTTATGATGAAGATTCTACAAAACGTTTTAGAAAATTTCCCTTCTTTCATGATTTATGTCATGCGATGAAGTATCTCTCTATCCTTCTAACCCGTGTTGTACGCGTATGCAGAATCATGCCTCTACATTTAGTTAACGGAAGATGGAATGAAAATGGAAATTACCATGAGAATGGTAATGGAGATAGGAATCAGCAAGTCCCAACAACTTCAGCGGATCATCTGCCCGAGAAGGTCTCTCATGCTGAGTTTAGGGCAACTTTTCAGATGTTGGCCCTAGCTTTTATTGCTCAAGTCAACCAGCAAGTGGTGACCCATGTCCCACAGAATGGGAGCATAGTGGAAGCTCGAGTTGGGGACTTCCTCAGTGTGAATCCCCTTGAATTCCTTGGGTCGAGAGTGGATGAGGACCCACATGAGTTTCTAGAGGAGATGCAAAAGACCACCAAGATTATAGGGGGGACTGGAGAAGAGAGTGCAGACTTAGCCTCCTATCAACTGAAGGGGATTGCTAATAGTTAGTACCATCAATAAAGAGAAGGTAGAGCGGTGGGTGAAGTCCTTGTAAGCTGGGATGAGTTCATGACAAATTTCTTAGATAGATTCTTCCCTAGTGAATTGAGGGAGCCAAAGGTAGCGGAGCTCATCAATTTGAAGCAAAATGATATGACAATTCAAGAGTACTCCATAGAGTATATTCGAATGTCTAAGTGTGCGCCAGAGATGGTGGAAGACTAGAGGGCCTGTATGAATAGATTTGTGTATGGGGTGTTTGACTCGCTGGTTAAGTAGTGTAGGACGGCGATGCTAAATAGTGACTTAGACTTCTGTTGATTGGTCATATACGCCCAGCAGATGGAGGCGGATCAGATGAAGGATAATGAGAGAGAGGCCAAGAGAGACAGTACAAGTAGTGTTGGGTTTTCCTAGTAGAGGCCTAGTGGCGGGCATCATCAGCATTCTTATCAGGGACCATCAACTCCAGCACTGTCGTTACCTAGTGAGACCCTCTAGATCTCAACGCGAAAAGAGGGGACGGGCATCAAGCTCCACAGGTCAGGGGAATAGGTCAGGAGAGCCTACTATTCTAGTTTATAGCAAGTGTGGCAGGAAGCACCCCGGGGAGTGCTTAGCAGGTTTATAGGCATATTTTGGGTGCGGTAAGCCCGAGCACATGCTCAGAGACTGCCCTTCAGCAATACAAGGCCATGGTTGAGCTCCAGACCCAGCCACTAGTTCAGTATCTCCACCAACATGCTTAGCTCGGCAAGTGCATCCACTAGTGCAGGTGGTGGTCAGTGTCAAAACAGGTTTTATGCTCTCTCATCTTGTTAGGAGTAGGAGGTCTCCCCAGATGTGGTCACTATTATGTTACGAGTATTTCATCTTAATATTTATGCATTGGTAGATCTAAGGGCTACACTATCTTTTATGACGCCCTATGTTGCTAGTAGTTTCTTGTAATACTCTGAAAGTGCCTAGGACTACACTTTGGATTTGAAAATGGAGTGTGACAGAAAAATATGAAATTTTTCTCAAGACATCTTATTGTACGGGTCGTTGGTGGGTTTAACGACCCATTGAAAGTTCCCGGGGTGAGAAGCTACAGAGTTGGACGAGGGAGTAACAGGTCTCAGAACGACATGTTGGTTTTTGTAATGAATCGATAGATGGGAGTCATTGTGAGGTAGGTATTGATTAGGGAGGAAGTAACAAGTCATGGAATGACTCATTTGTTTGAGCCACGGGTCGTGGTATGGTCCCGTTGGAAGGTTTTAGGAAATGGGATAGCTGTGATAACGGATGGTTGCCATGAGTTGTTGGAACTGGGTATGACTCGTGGAACCTGTCGTGGTAACAGGTCTATGTCTGGTGAAGGGGGTGAACCAACGAGGGGTGAAACCGACCGTGGGAGCTAGTAACAGTCCGTTCTGACGCCCATTGCCGCTGGCAGTGTAGTTTTTTCAGAAATTTCATTAAGGGTATTTTTATCGTTCCTAAGACCTAGGGTCCTAAGCTACGTCATTTTAAGCTTTGTATAGTGTGCTTTAAGGGGGGTAAGATCATTCTAAGTATCTCCACTCCATGCATGCAACCTAGAGCCTACCTTGAAGATCAAGTTTGAGACATTTCATCAAATTCTCTTAAATTTCATTTGGGCTTTCAAGTAGGAGTGTGAATTCAATTTGTCTAGGTATGTGAGGCTAAGAATGAGAGTTCCTTTCACTCTCATGCTCTAAATTCATCTCAATTCCATGGATGTCAATTCTAAATTCATGTTTCATGATCTATGGGGTTTATCACAATTCTTATGAATTTCTCTATGATCTATCTATGGGTTGATTTCCTTTATGTATCAAATCATGTTTTATGATTTTATGAGCATATTTTATAACTATTTCACTTATAAATTTATAGATTTTAATTTCTATTTAATTATGCCCAATTATGTATATTTCATGAAAGGTCAAGTTGTAATTTCATTATTATTTTGATTTTTTTAGCCCATTACAATTTATGATTTATGACATGAATTCTCTCAAATGCTCATCATGAATTTATGAATAGCAAGTATATCAATGTTTTACAAGCATGGATTTCATGGTTTGACAGGGTTATGACTCTTGGCCAACTTATGGGCCCTTATTCATGGCTAATCATCTATTTCATGTATGATCAAATATGTTATGTTATAATTGGCCATGTACTTTATGAATGATTTATGATTTATGATATGAGCCATGTGCATGTTTTTAGGAGCAGTGTCTAGCACTGAGTAGCCCCGCATTCAAAGGACTACACTGGTGTCTCAGAACTACTTGCCACTATAGGTTTATATATATCAAATGTTAATGTTATTGGATTCTCGTGATATCACATAATGCATGTCTCTTGCTCGGCAAGCTTGGGACGGCTCTGCCTACTTGAGCGAGATAGTTGAGGAATCATATAAGCTATATCATGATTGTGTTAGTAATGAAGAGTCCTCCCATTGTTCCTCATTATTTATGCATGGTTATGTTTAAGTTATTTTGGCTCAAGTCATGTTTAATAAAGCTTTTCCTCCTACGATTATGATTATGACTGATTTATCAATGTTTTGAAAAACCTTGAGCCCTTATGTTTACATCAAGATATTTATATTATGATTATGTTTTTATATTCTTATGAACTCTTATGTGTTTTAACTGTCCATTTTTACTTACCTTGCATACTCAGTATATTGCAAGTACTGATCGGATACTCTATGTTGTGTCATTTCATGATACAAGTCCAAGGGATCAGTCTCAGTCGCATCATTAGCCCCCGCTTACCTCTCTGACCTGTCCACCTGATGTTGGTGAGTCCTTATCCTTGGAGGAGGTTCATTCATTTATAGTTTATTATGTTCCTTTATGTTTAATACTTTGTCGAGCTAGTTGGGGGTGTTGTCCCATCAACTCATCAGTTATGATAGAGGCTTTTCAGAAATTATGTAGAAATCAGCTTGTCGTTGTTGATTCAGTTTTAGCTTGATATACGTGTATGCATACTTCCTCTATGTTGATTATGTTTAACTCCCGCTTTATGATATTCAGTATAAATGTTATGTTCATGTCATGGATCAACGTGGAGCCTCTCCGGGTTTCTTGTCCTGTGTCTCGATCTGGGTCTATATTCGGGTCGTGACAAACATTGTATCACAACATTAGGTTTTGAATTGTCCTAAGGTTTCTGAAAGCCGCGTTAAGTAGAGTCTTTTTCTTGAGTGTGAAGTGCGCCACACTTATGACGAAGAGGCTACGAGACATTTTGGAAATGTTCCCTTCTTTCATGATCTATGTCATGCGATGAAATATCTCTTTATCCTTCTAACTCATGTTGTACGCGTTTGGAGAATCATGCCTCCTCGCTGAGTTAATGGAAGAAGAAACGAAAATGGAAATGGAGATGGGCACCAGTAGGCCCCACCAGCCCATGAGGAGCATGTACTTGAGCCGATTTCCCACGCTGAGTTCAAGGCAACCATACAGATGCAAGCTCAGGCCTTGACTGCTTAGGTCAATTAGCAGGAAGTAGCACATGCCCCACAAAATGGGAATGTTGCGGTGGCCAGAGTTAGAGATTTTCTGAGGATGAACCCTCCGGAGTTTCTTGGGTTAAAGAGGGATAAGAATCCACATGAGTTCATTGATGAGGTTCTGAAGATCACCCAGATCATGGGGGTGACTGAAGAGGATTGCGCCAATCTAGCCTCGTACCAGTTAAAAGGGGTTGCGCACATCTGGTTTAAGCAATGAAAGGATAGCAGGGTAGTTGGAGCATGCCCTATTAGTTGGGAGGAGTTTTATGTCGCATTTCTGGATCGATTCTTCCCTCGTGAGATGCAGGGGATTAAAGTAGTGGAGTTTATGAACCTGAAGCAGGGTACCATGGAAGTTCAGGAGTATTCTTTGGAGTTTATTCATTTTTCCATGTATGCACCGAAGATAGTGGCTAATCATAGAGCTCGGGTGAGCAGGTTTGTACATGGAGTGGCAGACTACCTAGAAAAGGAGTGTAGGATTGCCATGCTTCATCTATATATTAATTTTCCCTAAATAGTTTTGCACGCCCAGTGGATGGAGGAGGTGCATCTGAGAGAGAGAGAGGCCAAAAGGGCTGAGACATACAGTTATGGGTTCTCTCAGTAGAGATCGGGAGGCGGGCATCACCAGCAGTCTCATCATGGGTCATTAGTTCCAGTGCCATCATCGACCAGTGCTCTGTCCAGACCGAAAGGTGATTAGAGGAGAAAGGCCTCAAGTTCGAGGGACTAAAGGAGCATGTAGACAGAGCACACATTTTCATCCTGCGGGAAGTGTTGCAAGAGTCATACAAGAGAGTGCTTGATGGGATTTAAAATCTATTTTGGGTGTGGTAGATATGGCCACATGCACCGAGAGTGTCCCTTGGCTAGACAGGGTGATGGTTTATGTCGTACTTAGGCTACCAGATCAGTAGTAGCACCAGCATGCCCAGCCCAGCAGAGCGCATCTACCAATGCAGGTGGCGGCCAGTGCCCGAACTGATTTTATACCCTTGCATCCATCCAGGAGTAGGAGACTTCACTAGATGTGGTTACCGCTATGTTACGAGTATTCCACCTTGATGTATATGCATTGTTAGATCCAGGGGCTACTTTATCTTTTGTGACGCCCTATGTTCCTATTAGTTTTGGAGTATGTCCCGAGATTTTATTAGAACCATTCTCAGTCTCTACTCCAATTGGTGATTCAGTTATGGCTAGACACGTATATAGAAATTTCCCTGTCAAAGTCCTTTAGAAAGTCACCTGAGTAGATCTAGTACAGTTAGCCATGATGGATTTTGACGTTATCTTCACCATGGATTGGTTACATGCATGTTATGCCTTAGTCAATTGTAGAACCCGTGTAGTAAAGTTTAGATTTTCGGGTGAACGAGTCTTAGAGTGGATGGGTAGTTCAGCTATGCCTGTAGGATGTTTCATTTCCTACCTTAAGGCCAGAAAGATCATTTTTAAGGGTTGCGTGTACCACCTAGTTAGGGTTAAGGATGCTACATCTGAAACCCTGACTATCTAGTCAGTCCCTATATTGTGTGTATACCCAAAAGTGTTTCGAGATGATTTACCGAGAATCCCTCCCGAGCAAGAGATTGATTTTTGTATCGACCTTCTTCCTGATATGAAGCCTATATCTATTCCTCCTTACAAAATAGCTCCAGCTTAGCTTAAGGAGTTGAAGGAGCATTTGAATGATCTTTTAGACAAGGGTTTCATCAAACCGAGAAAATCCCCATGGGTTGCACCAGTTCTCTTTGTCTGAAAGAAGGATGCTTCTCTTCGTATGTGCATTGATTATCGGCAATTGAACAAAGGACCATCAAGAACCGGTATCCCCTCCCTAGGATTGATGATTTTTTTGACTAGCTTAAGGGTGCTAACTGCTTTCCAAAGATAGATATCAGATCTGGATACCAACAACTCAGAGTTCGGGAGAGTGACATCTCGATGACATCCTTCAGGACTCGGTATGGTCACTATGAGTTTGTAGTTATGTCTTTTGGACTAACAAATGCTCCAGCTTTTATGGATTTGATGAATAGGGTGTTCAAGCGATACTTGGATATGTTCGTGATTGTGTTCATAGATTACATCCTTATATACTCTCGGATCGAGGAGAAGTATGTCACACATCTGAGGGTGGAGATACTCTTAAGGATTTCTAGTTGTATGCTAAATTCAGTAAATACGAGTTCTAGTTGAAATCAATGGCATTTTGGGTCATGTGGTGTCAAGTGAGGGTGCACAGGTGCACTCTCAAAAGATAGAAGTGGTGAAAAATTGACCTAGACTGGTGAATCCTTCAAATATCAAGAGTTTCCTAGGTTTAGCTGGTTACTATCGAAGGTTTTTTAAGGGGTTTTCATCTATAGCAGCACCGTTCACCAAACTGACCCAAAAGAAAGTGAAGTTCCAATGGTCGGAAGCTTGTGAGAGGAGGTTCCAAGAGTTGAAGACTCAACTCACCTCAACACCAGTGTTAACCCTATCTAAGGGTACCGATGCATTTGTGGTGTATTGTTATTCTTCCGAGATCATCCTTGGTTGTGTATTAATGCATCATGGTAAGGTTATAGCATACGCTTCCAGGTAGCTGAAGGTCCATGAAAAGAACTATCTGACTCATGATCTCGAATTGGCGACAGTAGTGTTTGCCTTGAAGATTTGGAGACACTACTTGTACAGGGTCCATGTGGATGTGTTTACGAACCACAAAAGCCTACAACACGTGTTCACCCTAAAGGATCTGAATCTTCTCTAGAGGAGGTGGTTGGATATGTTGAAGGACTATGACATGAGTGTCCTTTATCATTTGGGCAAAGCTAATGTGGTGGCAAACACTCTTAGCAGGCTTTCTGTGGAGAGTGTGTCCCATGTAGACGAGCAGAGGAAGGAATTAGTGAAGGATGTCCATCGACTTGCATGACTAGGAGTTCATCTGGTTGACTCGACAGATGGTGGTGTCATTCTTCAGAATGGGTCATAATCGTCTTTAGTGACCTATGTAAAGTCTAGGCAAGATGATGATCCTATTTTGGTGAAGTTGAAGGAATCCATTAAGAATTATAAGGTAGAGGTCTTCTCCAAAGGGGGAGATGGTGTGCTCCGATATCAGGGTCATTTATGTGTACCGGATATTGGTGATTTGAGGGAGCGGATGCTACATGAAGCTCATGGTTTGAGGTATTCTATCCATCCATGTGCCACCAAGATGTACTGTGACCTACAGAATGTCTATTGGTGGAATGACATGAACAAGGACATACCAGAGTTTATGGCTAAGTGTATAAATTGTCAACAGGTGAAGGTTGAGCATCAGAGACTAGGAGGTGTGCTTTAAGACATCAATATCCCTACATGGAAGTGGGAGGAGATCAACATGGACTTCATAAGAGGGTTTCCTCGCACTCATCGACAATATGACTCTATTTGGGTGATCATGGATAGGTTGACTAAAGTAGCCTATTTTCTACCAGTCAAAACTATTGATTTAGTGGGGGATTATGCTAAATTGTACATTCGGGAGTTAGTTCAGTTGTATGGAGTGCCCTTTTCCATCATATTAGACAGAGGTACTCAATTTACCTCCCAGTTTTGAAGATCGTTTCAAAAAGGACTTGGTACCCAAGATAAGCTTAGAACAATATATCACCCGCAAATAGATGGCCAGGCAGAGCAGACCATTCAAACTTTGGAGGATATGTTGAAAGAATGTGTGATTGATTACAAGGGTAGTTGGGATGATCATTTTCCTCTCGTTGAGTTTGCATATAACAACAGCTACCATTCCAGCTTTCAGATGGCTCCGTTTGAGGATCTTTATGGGTGGAGATGTAGATTGCCTATTGGTTGGTTCAAAGTTGGTTAACCTGCTATGATAGGACCGAATTCAGTCCATGAGGCGATAGATAAAGTTCATCTTAAAGGGACAGGTTGAAAACAACTCAAAGTCGTCAAAAGTCCTATACGGATGTGAGGAGGAGGGAGCTTGAGTTTGAAGTTGATAATTGGGTGTTTTCAAAGGTATCTCCCATGAAGGGAGTGATGAGGATCAAAAAGAAAGGGAAACTCAGTCCCTATTATGTTGGACTGTATCGGATCATGAAACGTGTCGACAAGGTAGCATATGACTTGGAGTTGCCTTCAAAATTAGTTTTAGTTCATCCAATTTTCCATGTATCGCTCTTGAAGAAGTGTTTGGGTGATCTACCTCTAGTTTTCCCGGTTGACGGTGTCGGTATGAGAGATAGCCTTAGTTATGAGGAGGTTCCGGTAGAAATACTTGATCGTCAGGTTCAGAAACTAAGAAACAAGGAAGTTGTGATGGCTCAATATCCGCATGTATTCCCTCCGGCTCAGTTTTAGCTTGAGGTATCAGTTTCCTCTTTAGTATCCTATGCAGTTTCATGTTCAGTTCATGTTTCCCCAATTTCCTTCATGAAAATGTATGTATGTGTAATTTATGAATTCAGTTCAGTCATGTATTCCAGTCCGAAGTCAGTTACTCCATCAGTTTTCAGCTTAAATGTTTAGTATTTGGCATGTTAGTTGAATATTCCTAGATTTTTAGTATCTCTACCCACATTCGAGGATGAATGTTCCCAAGGGGGGAGATATTATAATACCTCGGATGTTCCTAGGACTAGACTCATGATTAGAAAATGGAGTGTGATAGAAAAATCTGAAACTTTTCTCAGTATTACTCTTCGTACGGGTTGTTGGTGGGTCTAACGACCCATTGGATGTGCCCGTGGTGAAAAGTTGTAGAATCGAACTGGGGAGTAACGGGTCTCAGAACGACCCGTTGGTTACTGTAACGAGTCCTTGTGAGGTTAGTCTTGATCAGGGAGGAAGTAACGATTCATGGAACGACTCATTTGTTCGAGCCACGGGTCGTGGTATGGTCATGTTGGATGGTTTATGGAAAAGGGACAGTGGTGATAACGGATGGTCGCCACGAGTCGTTGGAACTGGGTATGATTCGTGGAACCTATCGTGGAAATAGGTTTAGGTCTGGTAAACGGGGTGAACCAACCAGGGGTGTAACGGACCGTGGTAGCTAGTAATGGTCCGTTGTAACGCCTGTTGCCACTAGTAGTGCAGTTTTTACAAAAATTTCATTAGGGGTATTTTCATCAATCCTAAGCCCTAGGGTTTTAAACTAAGTCGTTTTAAGCTCTGTACATTGTGTTTTAAGGGGGTTAAGTTCATTATAAGTATCCTCACTCCATGTATGAAACCTAGGGCCTTCCTTGAAAATCAAGTTTGAGAGATTTCATCAAATTCTCTTCAATTTCATTTGGGCTTCCAAGTAGGAGTGTGAATTAAATTTACCTAGGTACGTGAGGCTATGAATGAGAGTTCCTTTCACTCTCATGCTCTAAATTCATCACAATTCCATGGATTTCAATTGTAAATTCAAGTTTCATGATCTAAGGGGTTTATCCCAATTCTTATGAATTTATCTATGATCTATCTATGGATTGATTTCCTTTATGTATCAAATCATGTTTTATGATTTTATGAGCAGATTTTATAACTATTTCAATTAGAAATTTATATATTTGAATTTCTATTTAATTATGCCCAATTATGTATATTTCATGAAAGGTAAAGTTATGATTTCATTATGATCTTGATTTTCTTTAGCCCATTACAATTTATGATTTATGACATGAATTCTCTCAAATGCTCATCATGAATTTATGAATAGAAAGTATATCAATTTTTTACAAGCATGCATGGATTTCATGATTTTACGGGGTTATGACTCTTGGCCAACTTATGGGACCTTATTCATGGATAATCATCTATTTCATGTATGATCAAGTATGTTATGTTATAATTGGACATGTACTTTATGAATGATTTCTGATTTATGATATGAGCCATGTGCATGTTTTTAGGAGCAGTGTCTAGCACTGAGTATCCCGGCATTCAAAGAACTATACCAGTGTATTAGAAATACGTGCCACTGTATTATATATATCAAATGTTAATGGATTCCCGTGATATCACATAATACACGTCCCTTGCTTAGCAAGCCTAGGACGGCTCTACCCACTTGAGCGAGAAAGTTGGGGCACGATGTATGCTCTATCATGATGGTGTCAGTAATGACGAGTCCTCCCATTGTTCCTCATGATTTATGCATGGTTATGTTTATGTTACTTTTGCTCAAGTCATGTTTAATAAAGTTTTTCCTCCTACGATTATGATTATGACTAATTTATGAATGTTTTGAAAAACCTTGAGCCCTTAGGTTTACATTAATATATTTTTGTTATTTTCATGTGTTCCTACTCTTATGAACTCTTATCTATTTTAACTGTCCATTTTTACTTACCTGTCATACTTAGTACATTTCAAGTACCGATCGCAAACTCTATGTTGTATCGTTTCATCATATAGGTCTGAGGGATTAGTCTCAGTCGCATCATGAGCCCCTACTTCCCTCTCTGACCTGTCCAGCTGATTTTGGTAAATCCTCATCCGTTGAGGACGTTCAACCCCATGTATAGTTGGGGGTGTTGTCCCATCAGCTCATCAGTTATGATAGAGGCTATTCATATGTTATATAGAAATTAGCTTTTCATTGTTGATTTAGTTTTAGGTTGATATACATGTATACAGACTTCCTCTATGTTGATTGTCACGACCCGAACGGAGGCCTGAACCGCAACATGGGATAAGGAGCCTCGAGAGACTCCAATTCGACCCATGACATGAACATACATCTAATTCGATAAAAAAAATAGAAGAAATAACATCATAAGCTCAGACGAAGTCTACAATAAACATAACATCAGAATACATCCTTTTGTCCGAAAAGTCTCTAAGCATGATGAGTTGATGGGACAAGACCCCCATATAACTCAACAAAGTTGAAACTAAAAATACATAGAGGTAATCTAAATAAGTCTAGTCTTCGGGGGATGAGGACTCACTAAAGAGCGTAAGATACTAACTCTGAACACTGGCTAAGAACGGGGTTGAGTCTGAGCGTCAGGTCGTTTATCATGAAGCGATATAGCATAGAGTATGCAGTCAGTACATGGAATGTGCGGAGTAAAACCACTTATATAAGTAAAATCATTTAAGAACAATGCATAATGTAAGACAATAACAATAAGAATCTTAAAGTAGGGATTGCATGTATTCTTTCTAAAATCATAATCTCATCATAACATAAAATAACATCATAACTATATCGATTAACTCAAAGCTAAAATCTGATAGTCATGAGTAAAACTGAACATTGAGTAAAACCTGCTTTAGAACATATTTAGATATATAAATCTCATGAATGATAAACATGCATAATTGAAATTATGAGGAACAATGGGAGACTCGTCTTTTAACCGTCATACCAAGATAGAGCTTACGTGGTCTCAACTCTCACACTCCAATGGGTAGAGACGTCCAAAGCCTTTCCAAGGTTGGGGATAATACAATGATATCGATATCAAGTTCGTGGCCCAATAGAGTAGGGGATAGCTCACAAGAGAGGTCCCAAAGTAATATATATAAGTATAAACCTACGTTGGCGCGTAGTTCTGAGGCATAGGGTGATTGACCTTTAGCCTAATAAGGCCAAGACACTAATCCCAAAAACATGCATATGCTGTTAGACCCAAAAATCCCAAAGATCAGACCCAGGAGTTGAAAAAGAGAAAACATAAAATCTGGCATCATGCATAGAATGAGTTATGAGGAGACCCGTGAGAGTAGCCTATGAGTCGTGATGTGACTCGTGGGGAGGCCAAGCTTATAAGTTTGTAATTTGGGAAATAGGATCAGCCGTGGTCACGCCCCATGAGTCGGTAGGTCAGTCACGGGGAGTGGTGTTTGAGTAAGGAGGAGAAAAGAGACAGTGAACTTAACGGGGGAGGACTCGTCGAGTCATGGTCAGTCCCAAAGATTCGTGGGGTGAGTCATGACCAAGCAAGGAATAATTTTATTGAGACTGAGGCAGTGTACATCACGGATGGTGACCACGAGTCATGGTCACCAGGTAACGAGTCATTGTGTCTTCTATTACGAGCCTAGAAGACTTGAAAAGCAGTGACCTCACGGACGACTCCACGAGTTGTGGCCATAGAGGATTAGTCATTGGGTCCTACATTAGGACCATCTGGCAGTTAAATTATGCGAGTTTAGTAAGGGCTATATCGTAATTCCTAAGTTCCTAAGGCCTAAACTACGTCGTTTTGAGTTATGAATAATGATGACTTTTAAAGAGGTTAAGTTCATTTTCGGCCATCTACATTCATGCATGCAAGGTAGAAGGAGAGAGAGGGTGATCAATCTTAGTTTCCTTCAATTCCTCTTCAATTTATTCTTTGGCTATCAAATAAGTGTAAGAACAAGCTACCAACAAGTATGTAGGGTTATGATGGGTGATTCCTTTCACACTAATGCCCAATCCCTGTCTAAATCATGGGATTTCTTGTCTAATCTATGGGGTTTTAACCTAATGTATAAATTTCCTAACTTCTCTACATGAGTATGATTTAAATATGTTTCTACTATCGAATTATGAAGCTGGATAGGTTTTATAATGTTTTTATTTAAAAATAATTTTTCTAGGTTTATGAATTAAAAACCCCATTGATGAAAAGTTCATGAAAGATGAGATTTGTGATGAATGTATGATGATGATGAGATATTATGATGAAAAGACTGCTTTAAAGCTACCCAT
>JACEIK010000335.1:64552-82471 GCA_018107945.1 Datura stramonium
ACGATGGGGGAGATTCAGACATGGGGTGTTGCCTCCATCTGCTCGGCGTACAAGACTATCGGAGGGAAATCCTATCCTAGTTGAGCATATAGTTCCTACAATCCTTGTCCAGGTAGCCCGCCACACCATGAATGAATCTGCTCACCTACGCCATCTGATCAGCCACTAACTCTGGGGCGTACTTTGATAGGCGAGTGAACTCAAGGGAATACTCCTGCACTGTCATTCTCCCTTTCTTAAGATTCAGAAACATGGCTTCCTTTAGCTCCCTTATCTCATGAGTAAAGAACCAAACTAAGAACACAAGGTGGAACTCCTCCAAAGTTACATGACCTGCTCCGACGACCCTACTATCTTTCCACTATCTAAACCAGATGTGTGCGACCCCTTGCACATTCAACCCCATTAACCCTCATGACCAGGGTAATCTTCACAATCTCATCAATGAACTTGTGTGGGTCCTTATCTACTTTTGACCTGAGGAACTCTGGCGGGTTCATTCTCAAGAAATCCCTGACTCCAGCCATAGCCGCATTGTCATTTTGCAGGACAGGTGCAACTGCTTGCTGATTGACCTGAGCGGTCAATCCCGAAACTCAGCATGGGCAACCGGCTCCACTGCATGGTGCTCCTAATCTTGTGGGGACTGCTGGTGCCCATTTCCATGTCCATCCTTGTGGCCTTCTCCATTCCCATTCCTTCTACCATTTACTCTTCGGAGAGCAATGATTCTGCAATCACGAATAGCATGAATTAGAAGGATAAGGAGACTTTTCATCGCATGACAGAAGGGAACATTTCCTAAATGTCTCATAGCCTCTTCATCATGAGTGTGGCGTGATTCATACTCATGAAAAAGACTCTACCTAATGTGGCTTCCAGACACCCTAGGATACTTCAAACCTATTGCTCTGATACAAAGTTTGTCACGACCCGAACGGAGGCCCGGATCACAGCACGGGACAAGGAGCCCCGAGAGACTCCAAGTCGACCAATGGCATGAACATACATCTAACTCAATAAAAAAATAGAAGAAATAACATGATAATATTAGCATAAGTCTAGAATAAACATAACATCAAAGTATGCAAACTGAAGCTGAATACATCCTTTTGTCTGAAAAGCCTCTAAACATGACTAGTTGATGGGACAAGACCCCCAACTAACTCAACAAAGCTGAAAATGAAAATACATAGAGGGAATCTAAATAAGTCTAGTCCTCGGGAGATGAGGACTCACCAACAAGCGTAACATGCTAACTCTGAACACTGGCTAAGAATAGGGCTGAGTCTGAGTGTCGGGTTCTATATCATGAAAGGATATAGCATAGAGTATGCAGTTAGTATGTGGAATGAGCGGAGTATGTAGGGTAACTAAAAATGCTTATATAAATAAAATCATTTAAGAATAATGCATAATGTAAGAGAATAACAATAAGAATCTGAGAGTAGGGCCCGCATGCATCTTTCTAAAATCATAATCTCATCATAGCATAACATAATGTTATAACTGTATCGATTGACTCAAAGCTGAAATCTAATAGTCATGATTAAAACTGAAGATTGGGTCAAACCTGCTTTAGAACATATTTAGATATATACATCTCATTAATGATAAACATTCATAAATTAAATTATGAAGAACAATGGAAGACTCGTATTTTGACCGACATACTGATCTCGGGCAAAATAGCATGCCCGAGTGATGCTTTATAACTTAATTTAGTCTTGTTAAGCTAATTAATTATATACATTTTCATGTGATTTCATATAAATGTGAATATATGTTCAAACCAACATGATTAGTCCTTGTTTTGTAGGTTTCAATGAATTTAAGGAACTAATTTGTAAGTTGGTGAAGAAGAGGAATGGAGTCGGGAGCAATTTGTGAAAGTCGACAAGGAGCATGCCTTGGCAAGGCTGTCCGCGCCAGGCAGCGTGCCACGCTATGCGTGTGCCGCCCCCAATGCCGTGCCACGCCCATGCCAGGCGCGAGAGAAGGCATCATGCAGGCAGGCGTCCTGCGCACCAGCGCCGTGCCACGCCAGGCGACCTACGCGCCAGAACAATGCCATGGTGTTGCATGAGCAGCGTGTCACGCCGGCTAGTGCAACGACCCTCGGCAGCTTGGCATCCTAAGGAAATTTCCAGTGTGCCTCCGCGTTACCTCCGTGTCACGGAGGCAGTGCTTCACGATACATTCCGTGACACGAAGCCATTCCACGACAGGCTTAATTTTGCACGATTCTATTTACTATAAATAGGTCCCTTAGCTTCTAAAATCATTTAGTCACGATTTTATTCTGGAAAACCACCTAGGAGTGAAGGGAGAAGTGGGAGAACTCATCTAGGGTTTTTCAAATTCCTCTTCTCTTCTACCAATTCTCGTAAGTATGCTACTTTAATTATAGTTTCTTGTAATTTTACGAACATGAATTTCTAGAACCCTTCCTCTAAGGTTGAAGCCATGAGTTATGATTGTGTTTTTATGAAATTGTGTTGTAATTAAGTTATTGATTGTTGTTTTGTCTTGCATTCTGAATTATGGTTGTTTTTCTGATTGATCACCATGAAAACATACACGTTAACTTAGGCATATTCTTGATAAAGCATTTACCTAGGCCAGAACATAAGAATGTAGGGAGCATGGTTGTATCTCACGATATAATTTGTGTTAGGATAGAAATATACCTAACACCTTGCCTGGTTGATAAAATGGGATGATCTAGGCACTAACTTAGAATTATCACATCACCACTCGAAGAAGTTGTTGTGTAGCTAAGTTGAGTCGAATGATTAGGTGTATGAGAGTCCCTAATCATATCCACGTAAACCACAACCACGTAATTAATTGCCCACGAACTAGAATTAGCATCCTCGCTCTCAACGTAGTAGTGAGGCTAGTTTGTCGTGTTTAGAGTTTGGAAGGCCATGAACATGCAATTCTAATTATGTGAGACGACAATTGATTGTTTCATACTTAACCATTACAAATCGTAATAGCGCATGATTATCTGGTTTTAACTCTATGTTGCTCCTTGAGTGAATTAAGAATATTTCGTTGACCACAATTAGATTTAATTAAACCTTCTCAAAAACTTCTATAATCAATATTTTTGGTATTTAATATCACACTTGAACTTGATAGTTAGCTGAATTGGTCCAGTCCCTGTGGGTTCGACATTCCGGTTCTTAAAAAGAGCGACTATATTATTTGCACGACCCGTACGCTTGTGGAATCACGAACAAGTTTTTGGCGCCGTTGTCGGGGACTCGGCGAAGTTTAGTGAATTTGTCTGTTTTTGTGTGATTTTTAAATTTCCTTAAGTGTTGAAAAAAATTATTTTTATTTTTATTAGTTTTAGATTTATTTTATTTTTAGTTTTTAATTTGATACACTTCTTAACATGACATCATGGAATATAAATGGGTTAAATGGTGGATACTCTTACTTTGATGAGTCTTATGCAGTGCGGAGGACCCCACTTGTAGCGACAACGTAACCGTGCAGCTATATGTGGTGGTCAAGATGGCATTGGGATGGCTATCCGAATGCATACTCCCATCCCCTAAGCTACTATGATCCTTCTTTTGTTTTCTGAAGATAGGCATGAAGAAAATGAGGACTTGGGGCCGCCAAGCTCGGAATAGAGACATGTTAAAGCGGATGCTTGAGAAACGAAGCAACGTGGAAGGCGATAGAGCCGGTGAGAGTCGGCTAGAAGAAAATGGAGAGGCACTAGAAATGATGAAGTCAAAATCACGGAGATGATGGCTGAGGGAGTTTAAACTTGTAGTAAGTGCGGAGGTAACGGTTTTAGGCGATACTCAAGAGGAACTACAAGAAGAAGACAAGGGTGAATTCTTGGATGAAGCCCAACAATTAGAATCTCTTGGATGTCCCATTGATAGTCTCACATATATAGCCAACCCATTTATGAAAGAAGAGATAGAGTTCCAACCATTTGGCATTATTGGGGAGTTAGATGTTAATGTGTAGAAGGTATATACAAATGTGAAGTCAAGAAAAATGCGAGTTTGAGTTGAGGTGTATTGTACCCCTTTCGAATCATTTTTCAACATTGAGTTTGGTGGACAACCTAGAACTAGATTCTTCCAAACTTGTGGAGAAAGATATAGAGGGGGAACAAGACCCATATATTCCTGAAATTATACGATTCTGAAAGAAAGAATGGCTTCACTTACTTAAGGGCCAATAAATGCCAAAGGCGAAATCTTTTGCTTGTCCTTTCAATTTTTCACCACCACCAGGAGCATAAGAGCAATTTAGAGAAGAAATTAGGGGTGAGATCATATCCTCAAGGTGAGGAAAAAGTGGTGAAATGTGATACGTCGTGTCGTGACGTAAAATTAGGCACTTCTTGGGAGGCAACCCAAGTGTACCATGGGTACCATTTTAATTTCTTGCATTTGTGTTGATTTTATTTATTCTTCATCTTGTGTTGTTTTTGGTGGAAAGTTAAGCACGAGATGGAGGGGAGATACGAGGTACCCAGTGGATGAGGAAGCTAACAAGCATGGAAGAGAAAAAAAGTATGTGTTCGAACACCCACCTGTGTAAGTTGAAGAAAAGCATGTTGTTTGCTAGGCCTAAAGGCCTCGGGGAGTACTTCTAACACCCTCTTTAATTGTCAATTTTATGCTATGAGGACATAGCGCCAGTTCAAGTGTGGGGTGAGGGAAATTTCAAAGGAAATTCAAAATTTTGTATAACGATTTTTGGTGAATGTAATGCTTCTGAGAAATATTTGAAAAATTATTGTGAGTCAAGCATGACTTCATCACCCGTTGGTTTTTCTTTTCGATTCTTTTCAATGAAGTCTTTGAACAGAAGAATAAATTTTTTTCTTTCTCTATATATAATGTTTTTAGTCAAAGTTAGAGACTATTTAGATGATGGATGGATGACAACCGTCTTGAGGAAAAATTGGCTCGTCTCGGTTGGTTTGAACCCGTGGCTAGTTGATGGCTTGATTTTCTTGTTATGTGCTATACATTATTGTAAGATACAAGTGTCGTTAGTGTTGAAGCATGGGAGAAGTGTATAACTTTGTGTGAGAACCTTTAAGCTCTTGGGTGACTCTATGGGCTTAAAGCTTAATGTTGAATTCTTGTGATTAGGCCAGTAAGAGTCTGTTGAATATGTCTTGAATTGAGCGTATTGCCATGAGTGTAAGGTTTTGAGTATTACGTATATTGTGGAGTGTCTAGAACGTGTGCAGTGTGTTTATAAAAGCAGAAACGAAGGGCGTGGTAGTAGGAGATGATTTAGGCATTTCTTTGAATGAGCCAAATATTTAATCCATGCCTTACCTACCTTGAATATTTAACCCTAGTTAGCCCCATTGAGCCTTGAGCCTATTCTTTGATAGCTACAACATAAGCATCCTTTTCTTTCATTAGCCTTGAATTTGACCCAAAACTCCTAAGATCTTAATTTAGTCTTGTTTAGCTAATTAATTATATGCATTTTCTGTGATTTTATATAAATGTGAATATATGCTTGCCAACCAACATGATTAGTCCTTTTTTTGTAGGTTTCAGTGAATTTGAGGAACTACTTTATAAGTTGGTGAAGTAGAGGAATGGAGTCGGGAGAAAATTGCGAAAGTCGGCACGGAGCATGCCTTGGCAAGGGCGCGCGCCGGGCGGCGTGACAGTGAGTGTGCCGCGCCCAACACGTGCCACGCCCATGCCAGGTGCGAGAGAAGGCAGCATGTGGCGAGGTCTGCGTGCCGGTGCCGTGCCACGCCCGGGCGACCTACGCGCGAACAATGCCATCGTGTTGCATGAAGCGGCGTGTCACGCCGGCTAGTGCAACGACCCTCAGCGACTTGGCATCCTAAGGGAAATTTCAGTGTGCCTCCGCGTTACCTCCATGTCACGGAGGCGGTGCTTCTGACCACACTCCGTGACACGAGCCATTCCTGACGAGGCTTAATTTTGCACGATTCTCATTTACTATAAATGAGTCCCTTAGCTCCTAAAATCATTTAGTCACGATTTTGTTCAGGAAAACCACCTAGGAGTGAAGGGAGAAGTGGGAAGAACTCATCTAGGGTTTTTCAAATTCCTCTTCTCTTCTACCAATTCGTAGCAAGTATGCTACTTTAATTATAGTTTCTTGTAATTTTACGAACATGAATTTCTAGAACCCTTCCTCTAAGGTTGAAGCCATGAGTTATGATTGTGTTTTTATGAAATTGTGTTGTAATTAAATTATTGATTGTTGTTTTGTCTTGCATTATTGAATTATGGTTATTTTTCGATTGATCACCATGAAAACATACCGCGTTAACTTAGGCATATTCTTGATAAAAAGCATTTACCTAGGCAGGAACAGCGAATGTAGGGAGCATGGTTGTTCTCACGATATAATTTGTGTTAGGATAAATATACCTAACACCTTGCAGTTGATAAAATGGGATGAGCTAGGCACTAACTTAGAATTATCACATCACCCTTCAAAGAAGTAGTTGTGTAGCTAAGTTGAGTCGAATGATTAAGTGTACGAGTCCACTAATCATATCCATAAACCACATCACGTAATTAATTGCCACGAACTAGAATTAGCATCCTCGCTCTCAACGTAGTAGTGAGGCTAGTTTGTCGTGTTTAGAGGTTCGGAAGGCCATGAACATGCAATTCTAATTATAGAGCTGACAATTGATAGTTTCATACTTAACCATTGCAAATCGTAATAAGCGCATGATTATTTGGTTTAACTCTATGTTGCTCCTTGGTGAATTCTTAATATTTCGTTGACCACAATTAGATTTAATTAAACAGCTAAGAAAACTTCTATAATAAGCAGTTTTGGTATTTAATATCACACTTGATAATATCACACTTGAACTTGATAGTTAGCTGAATTGGTCCAGTCCCTGTGGGTTCGACATTCCGGTTCTTAAAAAGAGCCACTATATTACTTGCACGACCAGTACGCTTTCGAAATCGCGAACATATACCACGATAGAACTTACGTGGTCACAACTATCACACTCCATGGGTAGAGTCGTACAATACCTTGCTTGGGCTAGGGACGATGCCATGATATCGATATCATGTTTGTAGCCCAATAGGTAAGGGGATAGCTCACAAGGGAGGTCCCAAAGTAATATATACATATATATATAAGTGTTAACCAACGTTGGTGTATAGTTCTGAGGCATAGAGTGATGGACCCTTAGCCTACTTGGTTCTAGACATTACTCCCAAAAACATGCATATTCTCTCCATCATGCTCAACCTCATCTATTGCTGAAGCTCAATAATAAAATACATCCCAAATCTGAAATCATGCATATGAGAAGCTTTAACTCAAAGCATACCACAACATGAAAGATACTTAGAATTTTTGCTCTAAAACAATGTGGTATGCTTAATTCGGAAAATCATAAATCATACTTGAACATATGGACATTGCCCAATACTTTCACATGCTTGAAAATACTCAATTCACATCGAAAACATGATTATATATATGGGTAGCATGAAAAAATGCTTTTCATCATAATACTTCATCATAACCATACATTCATCACAAATCTCCTCTTTCATGAACTTCTCATCAATGGTCATTTTTTTTTCATAAAACTTGAAACATGATTTTAATTGAAAACAATATAAAACTTTCCCATGAATCATAATTCAGTAGTATAAACCTATTTAAATCATACCCATGAAGAAAATTATGAAATTCATGCATTGGGTTTAAACCCCATAGATTAGACATAGGAAACTCATGATTTAGAGAGGGATGGGCATGGGTGTGAATGGATTCACTCATTCATAACCCTACATAACTGATTATAGTTGATTCTTACACTTCTTTGAATGCCCAAGAAGAAATTGAAGAGGACCTTGAAGCAATTGCCTTTATCATCTCTCTAGACTATCACTCTTGCATGTATGAATGAGAAATGTTTTAAAATGTACTTAAACCTCTTAAAATACATCATTCATAACTTAAAACGACGTAGTTTAGGCCTTAGGATCCTTGGAATTATGGAAAAGCCCTTACCAAATTCGCATAAAATAACTGCCAGTTAGTTCCCATGAGGGACCTAACAACTCTTCACCCTTGGCCACGACTTGTGGCATCATCCATCAAGTACAGTGTTAGCAATCGTTTGGGGCTCGCAACGGGAGACTTCACGATTCTTCACTGGGTGACCATGATTCGTGGTCACCACTCATCCTGTACACTGCCTAAGATTTTCAAGTAACTTCCATCAGCTGACCATGACTGATCCCACAATTCGTGGTGACTGACCACGACTCATGGGGTCCTTCCATTAGGTACACTGTCTTCCTCTTCCTATTTTCTCAATAACCACCCCCACGACTGACCTAGGAGTTATGGGGCCTAACCACGACTCATGGTAATGTCTGTGGGGATTCCATTTCTGAAATTTTAGAACCCAACTCCTGAGCCTCACCACGAGTCATGTCACGACTCGTGTGCTGCTCTCACGGGTCACCTCATGATCCGTTCTATGCCTGATGCCAGTTTTTAAACTTTTCTCCATTTCAACTTCCGGGTCTGATCTTTGGGCCTTCGGGTTATAACATTGATTATGTTGAACTCCATCTTTATGATGTTGAGTATAGATGTTATGTTCATGCTATGGGTCGAGTTGGAGCCTCTAGGGGTTTGTTGTCCTGTTTCTCGATCCTGGTCTATGTTTGGGTCGTGAAATTTCAGAGTCAGTCCCAAAATTTCTATCGGAACCCTTCTCATTTTCTACTCTAGTCGGTGACTCAGTTATAGCTCGACGAGGATACAGAAATTGCCCTATAACAGACCTTTAGAATGTGAGATCAGTTGATTTAGTAGAGTTAGACATGGAAGATTTTATTTTATCTTTTGCATGTATTGGCTACATGCATGTTACACCTCAGTAAATGGTAGAAGTCATGTGGTAGAGTTCTGATTTCTGGGTGAGCCAGTCTTAGAGTTGAAGGGTTAGTTCAGTTGTGCCTGTAGGTCACTTTATTTCCTTCTTTAAGCCAAAAAGATTTTTCCAAGGGTTGTGTTTACCATTTAGTTAGGGTTAAGGATGCTATGTCTGAGACCCCGATGCTCCTATCAGTTCCTATAATACGTGAGTATCTGGAGGTTTTCCCAGATGATCTACCAAGGGTCCCTCCCGAGCGGGAGATTGACTTTGGTATTGACCTTCTTTACGATTGTAGCCTATATCTATTTCTTATTATAGAATGGATTGAAGTGAGCTGTAGAAGTTGAAAGAATAGTTAAAGGATCTCCTAGACAAAGGATTGATCATACAGTGAAAATCCCCGTGGGGTGCACCAGTTCTCTTTATTCGAAAGAAGGATGGTTCTCTTCAAATGTGCATTGACTATCAACAACTGAACATGGTTACAATCTAGAAAAAATATCCCCTTCCCAGAATGGATGACTTGTTTGACCAACTTCAGGGTGCCAAGTGCTTATGAAAGATAGATCCCAGGTCCGGTTATCACCAGCTCAAAGTTAGGAAGAGTGACATCCTAAAGACAGCCTTCAGGTCCCAATATGGTCAGTATGAGTTTGTAGTTATGTATTTTGGACTAACGAATGCCCCTGCAACTTTTATTGATTTGATGAATAGGGTGTTCACACCATATTTGGAGATGTTCGTTATTGTCTTTATAGATGACATTCTTATATATTCTTGGAGCGAGGAGGAGCGTGTCGCTCATTTGAGGATTGTGTTATAGACTCTTAGTGACCGTCAGTTGTTTGCTAAATTCAACTAGTGTGAGTTTTGGCTGAACTAGTAGCATTTTTAGGCCATGTGGTTTCAAGTGAGGGTTGATGTCGCCCAATCGCATGCAAGCACACCTGGTTATCAAGTAATATAGGATTGTTAAGTCCAGATATCGTACCCACAGGGACTTATCAATTTAATCATAATAAGGTTGTCACTTTAATTTCACTAATCTACAAAAAAAGTAAAGTAAAGATTGATTTAGAAAATTAAACTACTAAAACTCCAAATGTAAAAATTAACTAAAACGAATGCAAATTTAATTGTATTTCGATAATGATGAAAGACTTGGGCAATGGCACTTGGTTGGTTTTAAGTTGAATTTTTCAAACATAATTAAACTAGCATGATTCTTCCTACGGTTATTAGTTGCAAGTTACTATCCCATTTCTAGCCACTATCCCTAGCATCAAAGAACTATTTCATGAACCCTAATGCCTATATCCGTTTGGTTATAGGAGAGCAATGAAATGACGATTATGCCTATTTGTATTTCAACTAAATGGGGTTGCAGGGTATATCCCTATTCTCAACAACAACTTCTATCCTATCACCAATGTGTTCAAGGGTCTTTTTAATTCCCATTTTGTATTTATTTTAACCCTTTCGATTCCCTTTCTCAAGAACAATTGAAATCCAACAGATTACGTTCAAGGTGATAAATCTCATAAATAATAAATGAACACACATAAATACATATAACCGTAAAAGAAGAATCAAAACTAAGTTTATTTAGTCTGTTAAACCATCAACCATTCACCCTGGCCAAAATCCTACAATATGAATTTAGCCACTCATAGACAAGCGGAAAAACAAATACTTAGTCATCATTATGCGAAATTACAAAGTAAAGAAGATAAAGCCTAGTTGTGGAATGTTGTCTTCCTTCCAAACTGCTTACAAGCTTTCATGAATGAACTACGAAATAAAAATGAGTAAAGGCTACTTCAAAGAAGTCCAAAACTACATCACAAAAAACCTAAGGCTTATATTTATAGATGAGCCTTCAAATGACCTTTCTGCCCTTCAGGACATGGATTTAAAATCAACATTTTTCATAACGGAATGGCTCTGGCGCACCGCCCCTCATATCTCATCATTGACTAAGTGAAATTTCTAGTAATTTCAGCTCCGAATAGGGGTTGGTGCACCACCGCCTTCATCTCGCCAAAGTGTTCATCAAATTTCGCTATGTTTGTACACCTCTGGCATGGGGCGCCACTCATCTCACTAAATTTTTGAAGTGTAATTCTCTGAAGTCACGCTAGCCATAACACCAACCTATTATTCTTGTTCTTTGAAGTTTGGGACTTGGTGCAGGGCACCAGCCATAGCACCAAATCCATCAGATCCTCAAATCTTCATTTCATGCATCATTTTAAGCCCATTTTTCTTAGTTTCCTACTCAAGTCAACTCAATTCATTTGTTAGCGCATAAAACACACACATACATGAATTTAAGCATAATTTAAGGATTATGAACTAAAAACATGATCAAATATGGGTGAAAACAGATCAAATATGGGTGAAAACAGGACAAATTGGCATAAAAATATGCCCAGCATCACCACCCCACACTCAAACCATTGTTCGTCCTCGAACAATCCTTAAAACACACCTACACTCATGTTTTACCATCACACTTGACACCTCTATCTACTGATACTCAACCGACTAGCATGGATATAACATAAAGTGGTCTATCATCATAAAACAATTCTCAATAAGCACATAGAAAGCTTTCACAATAAAGAACACAACAACCTCTACAAATGAGTCATATATTCAACACAAAGGGCCAACATAATTAACTGTGGCATATGCAACAAGTAGTACACCGAATTATACCTCTTGTGCCCCTTACTTTTAGTGATGTTCCTCTCTCAACTTCATCAATATAAGACATGGAACACAATAAGTAAGGCACACTCACTCTCACAAATGATGTAATGCACATATGCAACATACCATAGGCTTGTCCTTCATGTATGTTTACACTACCTAATTGCTTCAAGAGATTAAGATCAAAAGGAATTTTCTTGGTCGTAATGTCAGCTAAGGGACGGGTAGGATTGATATCTCATTTTATAATAACTACCACCCTAAGTACTTTTAAGACATATTTCATTTTACTTGTCCACCACTTCTTCCCTTGCTTGTTCACCTTTTATCTACTCACCTTTGTCATGAACCATCTTACCTAGGAATGTAGGTTCATGAATGAGAGTTTTCCTTTACTCTCATGCCCAAATCCCTTCTCAAGTTCATGAATTCAAGTGTATGATTCTATGGGGTTTTCACCCAAACTTATGAAATTCTCTATGTTTAATTCATGGGTCAATTCCCTTCATGTTTCAAATGATATTTTATGATTCATGGGCAGGTTTTATACCTAATTTGATTACAATTTATGATTTCAAGTTTAAGAACATGATGCCAGATTATGCAAGTTTCATGAAAAGTCGAGTTTATGATTTATGTTTCAAAGAATGATGAAATTTCGGGCATGTATGAATGTTTACAAGTTACCCATAAACATATTTATGATTTTTAATTATGATATCTATTTCATGCAAGAATGATGTTAAGATTTGAGCAAGCCCACTGAAGTTAAGCATGAGTTAGCCAAGGCTAACAAGTCAAGTTATCTCAACTTTTAGAGTCAATACTCCCCATACGTTAATATTTAAGCAATGTTTTGAGATATGATTATATGAGCATTATATATGATTTGGGAGTAGTTTCTAGCACCGAGTAGGCTAGGGATTCCAAGTTTTTCCAGTCTCATGAATTATGCATAAATGTAGTATTACTTTCAGGCCTCTCAAAAGAGCATTTTCGTGCCCCAAGGGCATATCGTGATATCACACCTGTTATACCCCGGAAGCCCGAACACTATACCGAGAGTTGAAATGGAGAAAAACCTAAAATCCAGCATCGGGCATAGAACGAGTTGTGAGGAGACCTATGAGAGCAGCTCACGAGTCATGATGTGACTCGTGGGGAGGCCTAGATGATGAGTTTACGGTTTGGGAAATAGGATCCCCACGGGCATGACCACGACTCATGGTCAGGCCCAATGAGTCATTATGTCAGTCATAGGGTGAGTGAATAAGAAAAGAGAAGAAGAGAGGTAGTGTACTTAACGGGAGGACCCCACGAATCAAGGTCAGTGGGGAGGGTCGTGGTCAGCTAACTGAAGAATTCTTGGAATTGAGGCAGTGTACATCACGAGTCATGGTAACCCAGTAATGAGTCGTGATGTCTTCCGTGATGAGCTGGGAGACCTGATGAGTAGAGTCCTTCATGGATCAAAGCACGAGTCGTGGCCATAGAGGACGAGTCATTAGGTCCCTCATTGGGACCATCTGATAGTTATTTCTTGCGAATTTAGTAAGGGATTTTCCGTAATTCCTAAGGCCTAAACTACGTCGTTTTGAGTTATGAATGATGACTTTTAAAGGGGTTAAGTTCATTTTAGACCTTATTCATTCATGCATGCAAGGTAGAAAGGTTAGAGAGGGTGATTAAGGTAGTGTTCTTCAATTCCTCTTCAATTTCTTCTCGGGCATTCAAAAAAGTGTAAGACTCAGCTACCAACAGGTATGTACGGTTATGAATGGGTGATTCTTTTCACACCCATGCCCAATCCATCTCTATATCACGAATGTTCTATGACTATTCTATGGGGTTTTAACCCAAATGCATGAATTTCCTAATTCTATACATGGGTATGATTTGATTATGTTTCTACTACTGAGTTATGGAGCACGGGAAAGTTTTATAATTTTTTCAATTAAAAATCAAATTTCTAGCTTTATGAGTTAAAATTCCAAATGATGAAAAGTTCAAAAAAGATGAGACTTGTGATGAATGTACGATGATGATGAGATATTATGATGAAAAGCTTATATTCAAGCTACCCATGTTTATAATCATCTTTTAGGTATGAATTTAATATTTTCAAGTATGATAAAGCTTTGGAAAATGCCCACATGTTCAAAGTATGATTTATGATTTCTCGAATTAGGCTTAACACATGATTTTGGAGTGAAGACTCCTAATTATCTTTAAGCTTGTGGTATGGTTTGAGTTAAAGCTTCTCATATGCATGATTTCATTTTTGAAAAGTATTTGATGATTGAGCTTCGTCAATAGATGATGTTGAGCTTCATTGAATAACGATATAGAGCATATGCATGTTTTTGGGAGTAGTGTCTAGCACCGAGTAGGCTAAGGGTCGATCACCCTATGCCTCAGAACTATGCGCCATCATAGGTTTATACTTATACATGTTACTTAGGGACCTCCCTTGTGAGCTATCCCCGACCCTATTGGCCCATGAGCTTGATATCGATATCATGGTATCGTCCCTAGACCTGGTAAGGGTTTGACAACTCTACCTACTTGAGTGTGATAGTTGGAAAGCTCTATCGTGGTATGTCCGTTAAAATACGAGTCTCTTGTTATTCCTCATTATTTCAGTTATGCATGTTTATCATTCATGAGATTCCTATATCCATAAATGTTCTAAACGAGATTTGACTCAATGTTCAATTTTACTTATAAACATCATATTTCAGCTTTGAGTCAATCGATTCTATTATGACGTATGTTATGTTTTCATGAGATTATGATTTCATAAAGAATGCATGCAAGCCCTACTCTCTGATTCTTAATGTCCATGTTTTACATTATGCATGTCATTAAATGGTTTTACTTACTAAAGCGGTTTTACTTACCCTGCATACTCGGTACATTCCATGTACTAACCGCATACTCTATGCTGTATCATTTCATGATACAGGACCCGGCTCCCAGGCTCAGCCCCGTTCATAGTCAGACTTCAGAGTTAGCACCATTTTTGTTGGTGAGTCCTCATTTCTCGAGGACTAGACTATTAAGATTTCCTATATGTACTTTCAATTTTAGATTGTTTAGTTAGTTGGGGTCTTGTTCCATTAACTCATCATGTTTAGAGGCTTTCAAACATATGGTTGAATTCAGCTTCAGATTTTTCATTCTGATGTTATGTTCAATCTATACTTCCTCTATGTTTATCTTGTTGATTTCTTCTATTTTATTGATCGAGTTCGATGTATGCTTATGCCATGGGTCGACTTGGAGACTCTCGAGGCTCCTTATCTCGTGTTGCAATCCAAGCCTCTGTTCGGGTCGTGAAAAACATGGTATCAAAGAAATAGGTTTGAAGTTTCATAGGGTGTTTGAAAACCATATAAAGTAGTGTTTCTTTCATGGGTGTGAAGTGCGCCACACTATGATGAAGAGGCTATGGGTAATTTAGGAAATGTTCCCTTCTTTCTCAATCTATGTCGTGGATGAAATATCCCCCATCATGGCTCCTCAAAGAATGAATGGTATAAGGAATAGGAAAGGTAAAGGCCACGAGGATGGCAATGGAAATGGGCACCAGCAGGCCCCGCAAGTTCAGGAGCACAAGGCACCAGAGCCATTTGAGTTTTGGGCAGCTATCCAGATGCTTGCGCAGGCGTTGACCGCTCAGGTCAATTATCAGGTTGTTTCTTATATTCCGCAAAATGGAAATGAAGCGCCGACATGAGTTAAGGATTTCTTAACAATGAACCTGCCAGAGTTCTTCGGATCAAAAGTATATCAGGACCTGCATGAGTTCATAGATTAGATTGTGAAGATAACCCAAGTCATGAGGGTGAATAGAGTTGAGTGCGAGGAGTTCGCCTCGTATCAGTTAAAAGGGGTTGCGCACATCTGGTTTCACCAATGGAAAGATAGTAGGGTTGTCGATGTGGGACCTGTCACTTGGGAGGAGTCCCATGTTGCATTGTTGGATAGGTTCTTCCCTTGTGAGATGAGGTAGCTGAAGGCAGCTGAGTTTGTAAATCTTAAGCAAGGGAGAATAACGGTGCAGGAGTACACCCTTGAGTTCACCCGTCTATCAAAGTACGCCCTAGAGTTAGTAGCCGATCAAAAGCCGCGGTTGAGCAAGTTCATTCATGGAGTAGCGGGCTATTTGGACAAGGATTGTACGACCACTATGATCCATCAGGATATGGACTTCACTTGAATAGTTTGGTACACCTAGTAGATCGAGGCGACATATCTTAGAGAGAAGGAGGCTAAGAGGGTTAGTATTGACGATCATAGATTCTCACAGCCGAGGTCAGGTGGTGCGCACTTACAACAGACTTACCAGAAGTCATCAACCCTTGCATCTTCCGCATTGAGTGTGCCATCCAAATAGAGGCACGATCAGAGGGGGGCACATCAGGCTCTAGGGGTTAGAGAAGCAGACCCGCAGATTCTAGCATTCCAACTTGCTGCAGATATGGTTGGGAGCACATGGGCCAGTGCTTAGCATGTACAAGTGCTTGTTTTTGGTGTGGGAAGCCCGACACATGCTCATAGATTGCACAGCTACGAGGCAGGATCATGATGGGGGCAGAGGCCCAACTTCTAGTTCAACAGCCCCACCTGTATGCTCAACACATAAAGGAGCATCTACTAGAACAGGTGGCGGTCAGTAACAGAACAAATTCTATGCCTTAGCATCCCGCCAGGAGCAGGAAGTCTCCCTTGATGTGGTGACTAGTATGTTGCCAGTTTTCCATATTGATGTTTTTTGCTTTGTTAGATCTGGGGGCTACCTTGTATTTTGTCACACCTTATGTAGCCAGTAGCTTTGGAATCAGTCCCAAAGTATTGTCAGAACCCTTCTCAGTCTCTACTCTAATAGGTGATTCAGTTATAGCTAGACAGGTATATAGAGGTTGCCTGGTCTCAGTCCTTCAAAAAGTCACCTCAGCAGATTTGATAGAGTTAGCCATGACCGATTTTGATGTTATCCTCGGCATGGATTGGCTATTTTCATGTTATGCTTCAGTTAATTGTAGAAACCGGGTAGTAGAGTTAAGATTTTCAGGTGAGCCAGTCTTAGAATGGAAGGGTAGTCAGTTGTGCCGGTAGGTCATTTTATTTCCTACCATAAGGCTAGAAAGATGATTTATAAAGGTTGTGTGTACAATCTAGTTAGAGTTAATGATGCAACGTCTGAGACCCCGGCTATCCAGTCTGTCCCAGTAGTACGTGAGTATCCAGAAGTCTTTCCAAATGATTTACCCGGAATCCCTCCCGAGCGGGAGATTGATTTTGGTATCGACCTTCTTCCCGACACGCAAACTATATCTATTCCTCCCAACAGAATGGCTCCAGTCGAGCTAAAGAAGTTAAAGGAACTATTGAAGTTCTTGTAGATGAGGGTTTCATTAGACCGAGCAAGTCTCCATGTGGTGAACCAATTCTTTTTTTCTGAAAGAAAGATGGTTCTCTTTGAATATGTATTGATTATCAACAATTGAACAAAGTCACCATCAAGAACCGGTATGTTATACCTCGGGAACTCAAGAATCGGACCAGGAAGTGAATCAGGAGAAAAACTGGAAAAATTTTCAGCAGTTGGAAAACGGGTCACTTAACGACTCGTGAGGAGGCCTAACGAGTAGTCAGGTGGCTAGTGGGGAAGGCCTGAGATGTTGAAGGACTCGAGGTCCTCAGGGGCGATGTAACGACTCATGGTTTATCACCACGAGTTGTTAGGTCAGTCATAGGGTGTTCCTAGAAAAGGACAGTAAAGCTTATCCAGTGTACTTGATGGATGGAACCCAACGACTCATCGTTAGACCTAACGAACCGTTAGGTGGGCTGTTACCAAGCCAGTGGATTTTTAATGAATGACGAGGTAGTGCACTTCACGGGTCAACCAACGGATCGTGTGCCCAAGTAATGAGTCGTCAGGTCGTCCATTAGGACCCCCTGACAGTTATTTTCAGCGATTTCAGTAAGGGATTTTCCGTAATTCCTATGTTCTAAGGGCCTATACTACACCTTTTTAAACTCATAATAGAGGGTTTTAAGCTGAGAAAGACCCATATAGGACATTTTCTTCATGCATGCAAGGGTTAGAGCTTTAAGGGAAGAAAGTGAGGAGAATTTCAAGGTTTTCAAGGGAAATCTCAGCTGGGCAAGTAGGAAGAGTTAGGATTCTTCATTCCCAGGCATGTAAGGCTATGAGTGGGTGCTTTCTTCCATACCCATCCCCATCCCCTATCAATTTGTGATTTATTTAG
>JACEIK010000335.1:91803-108492 GCA_018107945.1 Datura stramonium
CACTGTCAAAAGTAGTCCAAACTCAAATTAACTTCGGGTACCAAAGTATAAAGCTGCAGAGAGCATTCCTACGGAGTTAGTTTCGCGAAAATCGCTCGGCGAAGTGGAGACCCGCCGAATCAAAGTGATTGAAATTGCTCCAAACTAGTGTTAATACACCCCCATCATTAAAATGAGTATTTCTCTAATCTAGAATTGTGATAAATTACGAGTTTTCAACCGTTCTTCGATAAGCCGAAGAATAGTCCGTAAGTTATATTTATAATATGGTTTCTCTCTAGTAAAATAATTATGTAGTAAATTCTATTCCTTTGTGGATGTGACTAAAGTTTGGAGAAACAGCTGAATAACGATCCGTTAGGTGGGTTGTTACCAAGCCAGTGGTGTTTTCATGAATGACGAGGCAATGCACTTGACGGGTGAACCAACGGATCGTGTGCCCAAGTAATGAGTTGTCAGGTCGTCCATTAGGACCCCCTGACAGTTATTATGAGCGATTTCAGTAAGGGCTTTTCCGTAATTCTTAAGTTCTAAGGGCCTATACTACGTCGTTTTAAGCTCATAATAGAGGGTTTTAAGCTGAGAAAGACCCATCTAGGCCATTTTCTTCATGCATGCAAGGGTTAGAGCTTGAAGGGAAGAAAGTGAGGAGAATTTCAAGGTTTTCAAGGGAAATCTCAGTTGGGCAAGTAGGAAGAGTTAGGATTCATCATTCCTAGGTATGTAAGGCTATGAGTGGGTGCTTTCTTCCATACCCATGCCCATCCCCTATCAATTTGTGATTTATTTAGTTGATCAAGTATGGGTTTTCATTCAATTGCATGATTCTTACATTTCTACTCATGGGTATGATTAATTGAGTTGATATTGATGATTTATCAAGCTTGGGTGGATTCTAACTTAATTTCTTTTACAAAAGTTATTTTTTAAAAATTGAATCTAAAATGCCCATGTGTGGGGAGTTCCTAATAAAATGTTACGATGATGGAATAGATGATGAAAAACATGTTTCCAAACTTATCCATGATTTTCATAATTTTTTCTAAGAAGGTTGAATTGACCCGAGTATAATGAAGCTTGGGTAGTGCCCAATGTTGAGTATGGATGATGATTTCTCTTGAATTAATTTTATTGCTTGTTTTGGAGTGAAATCTCCAAAATTATAAGGTTTTGGGCAAGGTCCCTATGTTGATGATAATGAAGTGATATTCCTAAAGTATCCTTACCACATGATTTTGGAGAATAGTCTCCCACTATTCTTGAGCTTGTGGTATGTGTCGTAGTAAAGCTTCTCATATGCATGAATTCACAATCGAGATGTATGTCGTCACTAAGCTTTATTTCATATGATGTTGAGTTTAAGCATGTTTCTATTCTAAGCTTTGTCGAGATGAAGTTGTCAAGCTTCATATTTATATGATTTCTAATTCATGCATGATTTCATAATGAGCTTTGTAAATATATAATGTTGAGCTTCGTTTCATACAATGTTGAGTTTACGCATGACTTCATGTTGAGCTTCGTCACTAGACGATGTTGAGCTTCATATTTATACGATGTAGAGCATTGCATGTTTTGGGAGAAGAGTCTAGCATTGAGCGGGTTAAAGGTTGACTACCCTATGCCCCAGAACTATGCGCCAACATAGGTTGATTCTATTATATTATTGGGACCTCCCTTGTGAGCTATCCCCAGCCCGATTGGCCCTTTGAGATTGATATCGATATCATGGTATCATCCATCGCCCTGGCAAGGTTATGGATGGCTCTACCTAATTTAGTGTGATAGTTGGAACCACGTAAGCTCTATCGTGGTATGTCGGTTAAGTGACGAGTCTCCCACTGTCTATATGAGTTGTATTTACATATCCATTATTCATGATTATTATCTTATGTATGCATGTTTGAAAAGCAAGGTTTTACTCATTGTTCAGCTTTTGAAATAAATGTTATGATTTAGCCTTGAGTCATTCGATTTAGTCATGACGTTCTAAAGCCATGCATGACCATGTATTAAAAAGAATGATTTCATAATGAATATTTTCTTACCCTTAAAGGCTATCATATATGTATGACTTGTTTTGAAAGACTTATTTCTCTAGTCGTTTTACTTACCTTGCATACTCAGTACAATCCACATACTTACCGCATACTTTCTATGCTGCATCATTTCATGATGTAGGATCGGGTTCTCAGGTTCAGCCTCGTTTGTAGCTGCCTATCAGGGTTAGCATTTGCTTTCTTGGTGAGTCCTCATCCTCTAAGGACTAGACTTTCAGTTATTTTAAGCGTATTTTCAGTTTCAGTATTTCTGAGCTAGTTGGGGGTGTTGTCCCATCAGCTCATCCAGATTAGAGGCTTACCAGACTTAGATATGAATTCAACTTCAGACGTTCATTATATTTTTATGTTAAGTTATATTTCTGCTGAGTTTATATTTATGTTTCCTTCATATTTATTGAACGAGTTAGTGAATTCTTATGCCATGGGTTGACTTTGGGTCTCTCGGGGTCCCTTGTCCCGTGTCTACGATCCGGGTCCCCTCTGGGGTCGTGACAAGCTATCCTTTACCCAGGATTGATTATTTATTGACAACCTTCAGCAAGTGTGAGTTTTGGTTAAACTCTATAGCATTTTTGGGCAATGTGGTATCAAGTGAGGGTATAAAGGCGGATTCTCTGAAAATAGAAGTGGTGAAGAATTGGCCTAGACCGATGAGTACGTTGGATATTCGGAGCTTCTTGGGTTTAGTTGTCTGCTATTGAAGGTTCGTAGCACCCTTTGACAAGTTGACGTAGAGGAAGGTGAAGTTCCAATGGTCGGAGGCTTGTGAGAAGAGCTTCCAAGAGTTGAAGAATCGACTTACTTCAGCACTGGTGTTAACTCTACCAGAGGGTATTGATGGGTTTGTGGTGTATTGTGATGCTTCAAGGATCGGACTTGGGTGTGTATTGCTGCAACATGGGAAGGTTATAGCATATGCCTCTAGATAGCTAAAAGTTCTTGAGAAGAATTACCCGGCCCATGACCTTGAACTGGCTGCGGTGGTATTCTCCTTGAAGATTTGGAGGCATTACTTGTACGGTATCCACGTGGATGTATTTACGGACCATAAGAGCTTACAATATGTGTTCACGCAGAAGGATCTCAATATTCGGCAAAGGTGGTGGTTGGAGCTACTCAAGGACTATGATATAAGTGTGCTCTATCATCCGGGTAAGGCCAATGTGGTAGCTGATACACTTAGTAGGCTTTCCATGGAGAGTGTGTCCCATGTGGATGAGGGGAAGAAGGAGCTGCTGAAGGATATGCATCGACTCGCCAGGTTGGGAGTTAGGTTTGGTCACTCGACCGATGGTGGTTTTGTGGTTCAGAATGGATCAGAATCTTCCTTAGTGACTGATGTGAAAACTAGGAAAGATGAGGACCCGATTTTGGTAAATTTAAAGGAAGCCGTTCAAAATTAGAATGTAGAGGTCTTCCCCAAAGGGGGAGATAGAGTGCTTCGTTACTAGTGTCTCCTATATATTCCAGATTTTGATGATTTGAGTAGACGATTTTGAATGAGGCTCATGGATCCAATTATTTTATCAATCTAGGAGCCACCAAGATGTACTGTGACTTACGGGAAGTCTATTGGTGGAATGGCATGAATAAGGATATCACAGAATTCATAATAAAGTGTCCGAACTGTCAGCAAGTAAAGGTTGAGTATCAGAGACTGGGAGGAATGCTCCAGGATATTAGCATTACAACATGGAAGTGGGAAGGAATTAACATGACTTCATCATAGGTTTACCTTGTACTCACCGACAAAATGACTCCATTTTGGTTGTAGCAGACAAGTTGACAAAGGCCACTCATTTTATATCTCTCAAAACCACAGATTCGACGGAGGATTACGTCAAACTATATATCCGGGAGCTAGTTTGATTCCATGGAGTTCCCTTATCCATCATTTCAGACAGGAGTACTCAATTTACCTCTCAATTTTGGAAGTCGTTTCAAAAAGGACCGGGTACTCAGGTTAAGATCAGCATAGCATTTCACCTGCAAACGGATGGTCAAACGGAGTGGAGAATTCAGACCCTCGAGGACATTTTGAGAGCATGCATAATCGACTTCAAAGGTATCTAGGACGAGCATTTGCCTCTTATTGAGTTTGCATACAATAACAGTTATCATTCCAGTATCCAGATGGCACCGTTCGAGGCTCTCTATGGGTGGAGGTGCAGGTCATCCATTGGATTTTTTTCGGTTGGCGAAGCGGCAATGATAGGACCAGATTCGGTTCATGAGGCTATGGACAAGGTTCGGTGGATAAGGGATACGTTGAAAACCACCTGAGTCATCAAAAGTCCTATGCTGATGTGAGGAGAAGGGAATTAGAATTTGAAGTTGGTGATTGGGTATTTCTAAAGGTGTCTCCCATGAAGGGAGTGATGAGGTTCAGAAATAAGGGGAAACTTAGTCCCCTCTATGTAGGCCCATACTGGATTGTGAGAGGTGTTGGAAAGGTGGCTTGTGAGTTTGAGTCTCCCTTGGAATTAGCTTCTATTCATCCTGTATTCGTGTGTCACTCTTGAAGAAATGTTTGGGTGATCCAGCTCTAGTCGTCCTAGTGGACAGTCTTGGTGCAGAAGACAATAGTTATGAGGACGTTCCGATAGAAATTCTGGATCGTCAAGTTCGAAAGCTAAGGAACAAAGAAGTAGCTTCAGTTAAAGTGTTATGGAGGAATCAGCATGTTGAGGGAGCTACGTGGGAAGCCGAAGCGGATATGATGGCAAGATACTCATATTTATTTTCTACCGGCTTAGTTCTAGCTTGAATCAGTTTCACATTCAAACTCTATTTAGTTTTCATGATCAGTTCATGTGCCCAAGTTTCTTTTATGTGTATGGATATATGTATGATTTGTGAATTCAGTTCAGCTATGTAATTTGAATCGAGGATAGTCATACCATTATATTTTGTTTAAATGATGAGTATCTGAATATGATAAGTGCATTTCTCTGCTTTTCTGTATGTTCTCCAACATTTGAGGATGAATGTTCCCAAGGGAGAGATATTGTTATACCCCAAAAACCTGAAGATTACACCCCGGAGTTGAAACAGAGAAAAACCTAAAATCCTACATCAGGCACAAAATGAGTCATGAGGAGACCCGTGAGAGAAGCCCATGATTCTTGATGTGACTTGTGGGTAGGCCCAAATGATGAGTTTTTAGTTTGGGAAACAGGATTCCCACGGGCATGACCACAACTCGTGGTAAGGCCCCACGAGTCGTTAGGTTAGTCGTGGGGTGGGTGATTAAGAAAGGAGAAGAAGGGAGGTAGTGTACTTGACGGGAGGACCCTATGAGTTGTGGTAAGTCACCACGATTCGTGGGGAGGGTTGTGGTCAGCTAACTGAAGAATTCTTGGTATTGAGCCAGTGTACATCACAAGTAGTGACCATGAGTCGTGGTCACCTAGTAACGATTCGTGATGTCTTCTGTGATGAGCCAGGAGACTTGATGAGTAGTGTACTTCATGGATCAAACCACGAGTTGTGGCCATAGAGGACGAGTCGTTAGGTCCCTTGTTGGGACCATCTGACAGTTATTTTTTGCGAATTTAGTAAGGGCTTTTCTGTAATTCGTAAGATCCTAAGGCCTAAACTATGTCGTTTTGAGTTATGAATGATTACTTTAAAAGGGGTTAAGTTCATTTTAGGCCTTATTCATTCATGCATGCAAGGTAGAAAGATTAGAAAGGGTTATCAAGCTATCTTCAATTCCTCTTCAATTTCTTCTTGGGCATTCAAAGAAGTGTAAGAATCAGCTACCAACAGGTATATAGGGTTATGAATGGGTGATTCCTTTCACACCAATGCCCAATCCCTCTCTAAATCATGAATATTCTATGACAAATCAACGGGGTTTTAAACCAAATGCATGGATTCCTAATTCTCTACATGGGTATGATTTGATTATGTTTGTATTACTGATTTATGGAGCATGGGCAAGTTCTAATGTTTTCAATTAAAAATCATTTTTCTAGCTTTATGAATTAAAAAGCTCATTGATGAAAAGTTCATGAAAGATGAGATTGGTGATTAATGTATGATGATAATGAGATATTATGATGAAAAGAATGTTTTCAAGGTACACATATTTATAATCATATGTTCGATATGAATTGGATATTTTCAAGTATGATAAAGCTTTTGGCAATGCCCACATGTTCAAAGTACGATTTATGATTTCTCGAATTAAGCTTGCCACATGGTTTTGGAGTGAAGACTCCGAATTATCTTTCAGCTTGTGGTATGGTTTGAGTTAAAGCTTCTCGTATGCATGATTTCATATTTGAGATGTATTTGATGATTGAACTTTATCAATAGACGATGTTGAGCTTCATTGAATAACGATGTAGAGCATATGCATGTTTTTTGGAGTAGTGTCTAGCACTGAGTAGGCTAAGGTTCAATCACCCTATGCATCAGAACTACGCGCCAACGTAGGTATATACTTATACATGTTTCTTCGGGACCTCCCATGTGAGCTATCCCCGGCCCTATTGGCCCATGAGCTTGATATCGATATCATGGTATTGTCCCTAGCCCTGACAAGGCTTTGAACGGCTCTACTCACTTGAGTGTGATGGTTGGGACCATGTAAGCTCTATCGTGGTATGTCGGTTAAAAGACAAGTCTCCCATTGTTCCTCATGATTTCAATTATGCATGTTTATCATTCATGAGATTTTTACATCCATACACGTTCTAAAGAAGGTTTGACTCAATGTTCAATTTTACTTATAAACATCAAATTTCATCTTTGAGTCAATCAATTCAGTTATGACATATATTATGACGAGATCATGATTTCAGAAAGAATGCATGCAAGCCCTACTCTAAGATTCTTGATGTCTATGTTTTACATTATGTATGTCTCTAAATGATTTTACTTACTTAAACGGCTTTACTTAGTTTGCATACTCGGTACATTCCATGTACTGACCGCATACTCTATTCTATATCATTTCATGACAAAGGACCCGACTCCCAAGATCAGCCTCGTTCATAGTCAGACTACAGAGTTAGCACCTTCATTTTTGGTGAGTCCTCATTTCCCGAGGACTAGACTATTAAAATTTCCTATAGGTACTTTCTGTTTTAGATTGTTGAGTTAGTTGGGGTCTTGTCCTATCATCTCATCATGTTTAGATGCTTTCAGACATATGGTTGTATTCAACTTCAGATTTTGTATTCTTATGTTATGTTCAATCTAGACTTCCGCTATGATTATCTTGTTGATTTCTTCTATTTTATTCATCTAGTTAGATGTATGCTTCTGCCATGGGTCGACTTGGTTTCTATCGGGGCTCTTTGTCCTGTGTTGCAATCCACGCCTCCGTTTGGGCTGTGACAACACCTTACTTAATCCTTCGACCTGGAAAGGATTAGGATGGCCCTCCTCCACGTGGGCAAGATATAGGATCATCATGCACTCATACAAGGTGGTTGTCAGTTAAGACGAGTCTCCCATTGTTCCTCATGATTTCAGTAATTCATATAAAATAAGATACTATATCATGTTATTAGAAGGTTTGATCCAAAGATCAGTTTGTGAGCTTTTACCTATGATTTCGGATATGGAAAGCCATATGTACATATTTCAGTTTATGTCTATTCACGTTTTCCGATATCAACATATAGCCTTTACTCTTAAGATCTTATAATGATATGATTTATGTGATACATGTTTTTAGCTTATACTTAGCCCGTTTTAGTAACCTTGCATACTCAGTATATTTCAAGTACTAATCGCATACTCTATGTTGTATCATTTCATAATACAGGCTTAGATGCTCAAACTCAGTCATGCCGCTAGCCAGTCTCCAGATTTTATCCCAGAAAACTTTATTGGTGAGTCTTCATCCTTCGAGGACCTTCAGTTAGTCTAGTGTTGTTAGTTTCAGTTTCTGACTTCTAATGAGCTTGTTGGGGTATTGACCCATCAGTTCATCAATATATTAGAGCCTTTTCAGACATAGAGTTATATATTTAGCTTTGGTTTCAGTGTTTGGTATTTCCTTTGGGTAGATGTTTTATTATTTATACTTCTGCTATTTTTGAATTTAGTTTTTTGCTTTGTAAATGTTGAGAATTAGTTTTCATGTTCATGCCATGGATTGATCTTGAGCCATTTATTATTCTAGGTTCTGTGTCTCAATCAAGGCCTATGCTCGGGTCGTGACACCAAACCCATACTCTAGGGTGTTGGCCATGGTGGATGGTTGATTGTTTGAAAGATTGACTTAATCTAGATTCAATTCTTCTTTAATGGTTGTTTGTATTTACTTGTTTTAATTGCTTATTTATGAGACTAATCACCTTATAAGTGAATTTGTTGGCTCTCGATTGAACTTGAGAAGGGGAATAGAAAGGGTTAAAGGTAAATACAGAATAGGAATTCAAAGACCCTTGAACCCATAGGTGAGAGGATAGAAGTTTTTTTATAGCATAGGGATATATCCTTTAACCCGGTTTAGTTGAATACAAGTCAGCATCACCATCATTTCATGTTTCTCCTGTGACCATGGGGATATAGGCGTTAGGGTTTCAATAAATAGTTCTTAGATTCTAGGGATAGTGGCAAGTAATTAGATAATTGCAACTAGCAACCATAGGAAGAATCCTTCTAGTGTCACCACGTCTCGAACACTCAACTCGAAACCAAACAAGTGCCATTTCCGTAGATTTTCATCATCATCGCAGTAAAACCAATCTTGCGACCATTTTAGTTATTTTTTATTTGAAAGTTTTAGTAGTTAATTTCTTCAAACCAATTCCCATTTTTAACTATTTTGTTATAATAGCGAAAATAAAGTAATGAACTTATAATGATTGAACTGATAAGCCTCTGTGGGTACGATAATCGGGGCTTCTAGTCCTATATTACTTGACAAGGATGTGCACTTGCCTGCGCTTGGGCGATATTATGTTTTTTCCGCCATTACTGGGGACTTGAATAATGTTTGATCATTTGTTGGTTAGGATTTTACTCCGCTATTTTGTATTTTAGGTTTGTTTCTTTGTTGTTGTGTTAAGTCTAAAGGGTTGTGTGCTCAGTGTATGCAAGGTATGAGAAATCAGGAATCACTTTTGGCTTCTCTTGATCTTGAATTCAACAGGACCTTTAGAAGGTTAATCTAGGATAACAATGAGAAAGCACAAGACAACAACCAAGAGAGGGTTCCAGTGTTGAACTTTGCTAGGCCAAACTTGGAGAATGTTTCTAAAGCGATTGTCAAACCAGCTATCACTAGAAACTTTGAGCTGAAGGAAGGGATCGTGCGGTTGGTGCAAAATACTTGCCAATATCAGGGCAAGCCGCTCGAGAATCTCGATAGGCATCTGATTATATTCACGGAGCTAAGTGAAAATTTCTATTACGAGAACCTGTCAGATGAATATGTTACGCTGACCTTGTTTCTGTTCTCACTGATTAGTGAAGCCAAGGAGTGGCTTCAAAATGAGGCAGAAGGCTCCATCACCACATGGGAGGCTCTTTCCAATAAATTCATCAACAGGTTTTTCTCTTCAAGGAGAACTGAGGAGTTGAGAGGGAAGATCTCTGGGTTTGTACAGAAAGATGGTGAGACCTTAGCTTAGGTGTGGGAACATTAAAACGGCTATTTGAGGGATTGTCTGCACCACATGCAAAAAGAGGATAAAGCTTGCAAAAAGTTTCTTGACTTGTTGAAGCTGGTACAAGTTAAGATTCCTTTGGTGGAGCTTTTGCAGGAAGTTCCAAAATATCGTAAGTACATGATTAACATTGTGGCCAACAAGAGGCGGTTAACAGAGCTTGAAACTATGGCTCCTATAGAAGAGTGCTGTTCTTGGGTTCAGAACAAAATTCTGAAAAGCTGAAGGACCCTAGGAACTTCACCCATCCTGTGGTGATTGAAGACAAGAAAGTTGGTTCAGCCTTATGTGATATGGATGCTAGCATCAATTGATGTCTACATCCCTGTTCAGAACTTTAGGACTAGGTTAACCTCGTCCTACTGCAGTTACTTTGCAACTTGTAGACTGATCTCTGACCTATCCTAATGGAATAATAGAAGATGTCTTGATAAAGATGGCACCTTTCATTCTTCCGATGGATTTCATAATCCTAGATTATGAAGCCAATACAACAGTTCCCCTCATTCTAGGGAGAGGATATTTAGTCGCAGTTGATGCCATCATATAGGTAAAGAGAGGCAAGATGTCTATGCAGGTGGATAGTCAAGAAGCAGATCTCGAGGTGTTTAGATCAGCGAGGATTCCTCCTCACTATAAGGACTTAACAGTTAAACCAGGAGGGTTAATCAGTTGGTTGAGCAGCATGAGCTACATGAAAGTTATTTGAATTTTCAATTGGATCACCATTTCACTTGGATAAAGGAGTGACAGAGACCATAGCCATGCTGCAACATTAAATTATTTGATTTATGGGAGGCAACCATGAATGTTGTGCCATGACTATACCTAAGGCGCTTGGTGGGAGGCAACCCATCATTCTAACATTTATACATTTTTCTTTATTTTGTAGGGATGAATTCTAGAGGCTGAAAGAGCAGGGAAAAAAAGATGAAAAAGGTTATTTCTAGGTGAGATACCTGGGGGGGGCGGTAGGTATTAAACTCTAGAAAAAAAATCTTACAGGTGGCGACATGGGTGGTTCACCGTGCCAACCCCCATTCCTGAAGGAAAAAATTTTCTAACTCTGTGGGAGAGAGAGGGGGAGATGTGCCTGGGTCAGGATGGTCGAAAATTTTTTGGTAAATTTAGGTCAAGGTTTACCCAAAGACCTTAAAATTACAAAAAACCCAGGCCCCACACCTTTATTTAAATTCCCACACATCTTTTTCCTTCAAAACGTTGAAAAAAAATGAAGGACAAAATTCTCTCCTCCCTCTCTTAACCCGTATCTCCCCTCCTCCTCTCCCTTATATTATTGTCTTCTCCAAGATTTGGTGAAGCTCCTTTTCTTAACTCAAGTAAGTATCTTTCTTCTCTCTTGTATGGGTAAAGTTGAAATCATGCTCCCACACCCTTCTTCCCCAAGATTAAACACCCAAATCACCATTGTTGAAAAGCTTAAATTTCATAATATGGGTTTCATGAGCTTTAATTCCTTAGATTCTTTCATGATAATGTGCATCCTTGTAAGATTAATTGGTTGAATATCATGATTTAAAATTATGGGGACGATGAATTGAATTTAATGAATTTGGTGGGTAGATGCATTAGTTGTAAAGGTAAAAAGTACATGGGTATTGAATTCTTAAATATGATTAAGTACTGAGTTGTTGAAATTCATGTTAGTTCATAATTGATGGTATTGAATTGTTTGTTGGGTTGATTGAATGAGTTAAATAATGCTACCTCCATGTTTAAATTACTTGAATTAAGAATTGAAGGAGGGAAAGTGAGAGGGATGGCCAATTTAGGCATTCTTGAAAAGCTAAATATGGGAGAAGAGTTGGAGAATTCATTAACTTGGGTGTAGTTAGAATTAGTGAATTGATAACATCCAAAACATACTCCTCATGCAAAGAGTATAAATGGTCGATGTATCAAAATAAATATCCCGACAAATGTCAGGGTTGAATCCCACACGGTGTAGTGAATAATAATTACAAGTGTCGGTTGAGAAATTGAATTTAGCTCGCACTGCTTAGGAATAAGATAGAAATAACAAGTTGGGAGAGATTGAAATTTGTAATAGAATATAACATCTAATTTGGCTGACTACGATAGCAAAATTACCAAGGTTGTTGACAAGAATATGAAAGACTAGAGGTGTGGTGTAGATTATATGCTAACTAGATAGGGTCATGCTAGGTCATCTCATAAGTTAAATTACTGTAAATAATCTTGGGAAAATGGGTATTTAATGCTTTTCTACCTTAAAAATACCTCCTACTAGAGTTTTATCAAACCTCTAGACACCATTAACTCAACCCAATCAGATTTGCATTAGTAGTTACACTAATTTCTAGCTATTAGCCATTAATTAGGAGTGAGAATGTAATTTTGGGTATTTCTAGCGTAATTTCACAACCTCTCATCCATATCCACCATTGAATTCTCTCCCAATAGNATCCATATCCACCATTGAATTCTCTCCCAATAGGAACAATCAAGTAAGAAAAATTAGACCCACATCAATATCAATGGATCTTTAATTATAGAATGGAGAGAATCTAACAGATTTACACTTAGTTAAATAATTTTGAGATGACTCTCGGAATACCCACTCTAATTAAAAATTAATAATCACACACCTCTAGTTAATGATTTAGCTACTCATAATTAAGAAATTCAAAAGCATATTTAATGATAAACTCATTGAATTAATAGAAATAGTAGCAAAATCAAGTTGAACAAGAAGTCTTCAACAATGGCAGTACCTTGCTATCAAGAAGAGGAAGAAGAAAAAGGAAATAGTTCTTTTCAAATTTCACCAATCAAATTCCCCCTTTCTTCTCTACCAAGAGAATGTTCTAAAAATTTGGAATTGAAAGCTGATGAGTGCACAGTATTTTTTCTATAAAAAATCCAAATAATGGGGTATCTTTCTATCTCTTTTTTCGTGCTGGATAATTTTGCCCTTTATCAGCATTCTAGCGTCGGTGGAAGTACCGGCGGTTCACCGGTTGCAATCCGCGCACCGTCGGTTACACTATCTGCACTTTCCAGCACTTCTAGTAACCTTCGGCGGTTCATTCGGTGTTTCACCGATCTCTATCCGTGCATCGCCGATTCTTTGTTTTTCAATCTAGCATGTTCAGGTGTCATTCGTTGACTATATCGACGAGTCACTAGTGGAATCTCGCGATCACTGGTTGCTTTGTTTCCCAACGGCAGTGGTTATCGGCGTTTGACCGATATTTCGCCAGTCTTCTTTGGTGGAGCACTGAATTTCATTCCACTTCCTTCTTTTTTCTCCATTTCTTGCTCTTTTCTTCACATTAGACATCTGCACACAACAAAAGCAAAAGGGGCAAAAAATCCACATAAACAACAAAAACTCTGGCTTAAGAGCCTAATAAGTTGGTTAATTACCAACTCATCAAACCCCCAAACTTGAACCATTGCTTGTCCTCAAGTAATGCAACTCTCATCAGTTGAAAAACATGCCACTCCGCACAAGTTTAAACATCAAAAACCACCTAGTCTATGACAACCCAAAAATTCTCACAAATCTCATCGGAAAAGAGAAGCAAATTCCCCTAAAAGTCAGAACAATGAAGATATTTCAAGAGGCTACCACCATTCAAAAACATGATTCACAAGAGTTTTCATTTCGTAGAACCATGACATTGCTCATCCATGAAATACACATAGCAGCTCAATTCATAATCATTGCACATTCAAAACTTGTCTGGGAGCTTGCACTTCTCATGCCTTATGCACAAATTTACCTTTAGTGCAAATTGTGCCCTCAAAAGGGATGATGACACTCAGCGAAGAGAGAATCCCTATTTTCTTCATAACTCAATGCATTACCACAAGGGATTTCACAAAGAAAAGATTGCACTCACTCTCCCAAAAGAAATGTACATGCACCCAACTCGACCCATAGGCTTGCCCTTCGTGTAACTCACCACTAATTTAGAGAAACTGCACTTAAAATCACTTAGGACTTATGGTTCATGATGTAGGCTAGGGCTAAGGGTAGGATAAATTTTTAGCTTTAGTAACTAATGCCTCCCTAATTCCTTTATAAACAATTGCAACATCCCGCTATCTTAATGAAATTACTCCACCTTATTTCTCCTTGTTCATTATTTTCATCCTTTGTGTAACACCAACCACCCTTTTAACACCGATGAATTCAACAACTAGACTTTTGTATGAAAGATATAACACTTTTTTATCATTCTTTTCTCTTCTGATGATTTGAGGTTTTTTTTTCAACCCAATGATTCATTCATTTCATCACAATTTTGGTGCTACCTCACATTGAAGTTATTATTTTTCCCTTTTCTCTTGCAAACCTAAAACTTAGGATTTTGCCTCATCTCATATTCATTTCCTTATCTCTCCCGATTCATTGGCTTGAGGCCTCCATTTTCCATTAGTTTTTTACTAGAAGGATAGAAAAAATGGTCATTAGGCTTGTAATGTGGTTTCCAAGAACAGTCGGTGGCTCAAACATTGGCTATCAAAGATTAATGCTCAAGGAGGTCATTTTGGGTGAAGTGACTACCAATAGGAGGCCTAAGGTCATGTTCTAAGTGCAACTACATCTAGGATTTCGCATTGAGTCACACTTGGGGTAAGTTCTAGAAAAGAAGATATGCATGGGATTCACAAAAGCCCTTACCACAAAAGGAATCACTCCTAAAGATACCACAAAAGTCATTATTCATACAAAATCTTTGTTTAAGATATAAAAACATGCAAATTCATAAGTCAAGCAATGAATCTACAATGTATTACAGAGACTGCTATGTTCTCGATTCAAACATTTGCTCATTATCATTTTCATTTATTTCTGCCGCATTTTAAAACTCCATTTCACAAAATCTTTTGGTGGTGCCTTTTAAAACAACTCCATACAAGACTCAAAAACAACATGGAATTTTCCCTTAAGAAATTCCCCACTCAATCTATCATCAAGAAATGCCAACCCGCTTCGACAAAGAAAAGGGAAAGAAACAAACGAATGCTCCTCAGGAAATAACCGTGGTATGAAAAAAAACCTAAGAGTTTTGATTACTACCTTACAATTTACAAAGACGAAAAACAAAACAAGGAAACTTGGCTAATGCGTGCAAAATTTATCAATTCAAAGCGAAGAACCATTTTTTAGCACTACCACATCAACATTCAAAAACTCAATCATGCCATTCATTTCATTGCCATAACAAGCCTGGTAAGGACAATTATCAACAAACAAAATAAACAAAATCCTAACAAAGGCTATATCAATAAAATTCCAGAAACATCAATGACCTCCAACAACAACATACAAGGCTCAAAAACAACTCCATAAAAGACTCAAAAACAACTTGGCATTTTTCCCTAAGAAAGTCGCCACTCAATCTATCGTCGGAAAATGCCAACCCATTTTGACAAAGAAAAGAGAAATAAACAAATGAACACTCCTCGGGAAAAAAACCGTAGTATAAAGTATACCCTAGGAGTTTGGATTACTACCCTACAATTTACAAAGGCAAACAAGAAAATAAGGAAACTTGGGTCATGTGTGAAAAATTTATCAATTCAAAGCGAAGACCCTTTTTTATCACTAACATATCAACATTAAAGAACTCAATCATTCCATTCAATTCATTACCATAAAAAGCCGGTAAGGGAAATCATGAACAAATAAAATAAACAAAAGCCCGACAAAGGCTATATCAATAAAATTCCAAAACATCAATGACCCACCAACAACAACACTCATCCTTCCCCCACTTATGAGAATAAATTGTCCCTAATGTATCCATGAAAAAGTGAAAGGGGCAAGAGACTCCCTAAGCGGGTCATTCCTCCTCATTATCATCAGCTGCATTGCCTGCACCATCACCATCGGCCTCACCTAGCCCGTCAAAATAATCCCTCAATCCCTCGAACAGATCATCAATGGGGCCCCAAAATATGGAGGGAGTAGCATTACAGTGTCAAGGGAACTCATGTCAGGCACCTCTATAGATGTGCAGTTTTTCCATTCCTGCACCTCAGTTCAGGGAGAGGTGACAACCCCTTCAACTACATCCACCCGTTTGCACAATGTAGTAATGCTCTCATACAAGGATTTGAGCTCCTTCTTAACTATTTGAGCAATGAGTGTAGGGAGACTCTTGGTCAATCATTGGAGTTGGCTCTCATGAGAGTGGGTCATTTCCACAAGTTTATGGAGACCACTTTATTGGGAGGATGTAGGAGGGGGAGATGCTCCCCGAGGAGGCATGTCACCTGAAGCTTGGTCTGACGCTTCATGATGGGTCATGTTCAAATCTGGGGCAGGTGGTGATTGGTCTGACCCATGGGATATTGATCCCTCAACCAACCCAAAAGCTTGCAATCTTTTCATCTTAACTACGGGTGCGTCAGCATCTCTTTTATGGTCTATGGCAATCACTCCTGATGTAGCAACAGAGGTTTCATTCAGGAACAAAAGCACTCCAACTTGTAAGCATAGTTGGGAAATGAGGATAGCGTGTGGCATAGAAGTGCTAGCCTGTCGTGCATTCTGCTTCATTTTTTGGGCCACAATCTCCCCAAAGTTAATGGGAACTCCGGACATAATGCAGGTGATCGTGGGCAAAATAACATGCCCAGTGATACTTTATAACTTAGTTTTACCTTGTTTTTCTATTTATTTATATACATTCTCATGTGATTTTATGTAAATGTGAATATATACACTAACCAACATGATTAGTTCTTGTTTTGTAGGTTTATAATGAATTTGACAAACTACTCCATGAGTTGGTTAAGTGGAGGCATGGAATCGGAAGTAGAACACGAACGTCGGCAAGGAGGGTGCGCGAAACAGCCCACCTGCGCGTTGGCAACGTACCACGGCAGGCAGGCTGCGCGACCATGGCGTGCCACAATAACTATTTTGGTTTCCAGAATGCCTACGTAATGCCTTCGTGTCACGGAGGCATATTGGCGCGATACACTTTGTG
>JACEIK010000335.1:112552-212713 GCA_018107945.1 Datura stramonium
ATTCTAATTATGTGAGACGACAATTGATAGTTTCATACTTAAACCATTGCAAATCGTAATAGCGCATGATTATCTGGTTTTAACTCTATGTTGCTCCTTGCGTGAATTCGGAATATTTCGTTGACCAAAATTAGACTTAATTACAATCCCTCGAAAACTTTTATAATCAACATTTTTGGTATTTAATATAACACTTGAACTTGATAGTTAGCTGAATTGGTCCAATCCCTGTGGGTTCGACATTCCGATTCTTAAAAAGAGCCACTATATTACTTTCACGACTCGTACGCTTGCGGGGCGCGACCAGCAGGCGATGAGAATGGTTGTTTCCAAGCTAACCCTTTGCTCATTTTTTGAAGGAATGATGCAACCACAGATAAAGTCCAACCATAACTTGGCCTCAAATCTCAGATCATGGCGAGAGATTTTGCCACCCTTTGGTGCCCACAAAGATGTATCAACTGCAATGATTAGGGCTATCTAAGAGAATTGGTCCTTAATGTTCGCCACCCGGTCCATGTACTCTAAGACAGAGTCAAGCTCATCATCCGAAAACAAGTAGTTGATGGCAGCTACAGTGATGTTTACCTCAACTCCCCTTATCATGACCGATGGTAGGCATGGGAAGTCATCAACTTTGCCTCTGTGTTTCATGCTATCCTGCCTATCCTGGTAAGAAGCATAGAACTCTAGTACTAGGCTGGGGTAGTAGGTTGGGAGAGGATTAGAAAACACATGCCATTGCTTATTTTTTAATAGAGCGGTGATTTTGGGAAGTTCACTATGCAGGCCCGCTAATCAAATCTGTTCTCCATGGTTATAGACCGGCCCTGGAATATAACATAGTGCTCCTTGTTTGGGAACACAGAATATGATGGGCTCTTTGGAGTTTTCGGGTGGTGCGGAGGCCTTGCCTTTGCCCTTTCCCTTGCTGGTGGATGATGCTGGGGCCTTGCCCTTTCTTGTGTTCATATATGAAGACATGATATTTTTCACTTTAGGAAGGATTTTTGCAAATACTATCTTGTGGGAGCTTAGCAATGTTCAACAATGGCAGCTGTGAAGGTTTATGTACCAGAGAAGGAGAATGCAAGTGAGGATGAGTGTAGTGAAAATGTTGGTGTAGAAGGGGAGACGTTTTATAGGGGAAAGGTGAGATAGTTATTGGTTGAGGAGAAGGTGGGGTAGTAATGGAGAGTTAATGTGTTGGTGGGAAGTGGAAAGGTGGGAAAGACGGAAATACGGGAAAGTGGAAAGGTTTGGTATTGGGATGACAAAAAGGGTGTGGGGAAATGGTACAAGGGGGATCTAAGGGAATATTAATCAGATTAAGGTGGCTCAAGAAAGTATTTGGGGTCATGTGGGTTCACATTTGATTTGAATTCGGAAACAAAATCGTACCTCGACCTGCGTTAAACCGGCGGTTCCCTGAATTGAGTCGGCGTTCTGCTGCTTTACCTTTTGGACTTGAAATAATGCCCAATTCACTATTTTACCACCGGCTATTGATTGGTAGTTCGTGAACTGGTTCAGTGGCCCACTGATGAACCTCCACTTAGGTCACCACAACTTCAGGTAATTTATGTCGTACCAGTGATTGATCGGCAGTACACGTTTCTGCCTCGGCAGTTCGCCGGTGTGTTAGCCGATCAACTGCTCATGTTCCCAGATTTCTACCTTCTTGTATCATGAGGTAGCGGTTCACACTTCTGGATTAGTGATTTGCCGGCCAAGAGTGTTTTCTTATTGTTGTGGTGCTTTCCCTCTTTACTCCTAACTTCATTGATCCTAAAAAAACAAAAACAACAAAGACATAAAATAAATCAACTAAAACACTTGGGTTGCCTCCCAAGAAGTGCCTTAGTTAACGTCGTGGCCTGACGTAGATCTCATTTAACAATTCTTCTTCGACGGATCATCCTCCTACTCCGTCTCCTCCATCTCAAATCCTCTATCCTCATCCTTTTTCTTCAACACCCCGATCACCTTGCATTTGATGGGAGTTTCAGCTGACGGACACAAATTTAAGGTGACTTATTTACATCCAACTCTGAACTTGAGCTCCCGTAGCTCCACATAAACCACAACTCTCCCAATAGCGAGCAATGGTCTCCATAAAATAATGGGCACCTCCACATCCATTTCACAATTGAGGACTACGAAATCAGCTGGTAGGATGAATTTATCCACCCTTACCAATACATGTTCTATACCCCCATAGGTTTTTTAATGGAATGATCCACCATGAGCAACCTCATAGACGTAGGCTTTGTGCATCCATGTCTCAACTTCTTAAAAATGATCAGGGGCATTAGATTTATGTTGGCACCAAGATCGAATAAGGCTTTCTTAAACATACATATCCCAATTGTACAAGGGATTGTGAAAGCTCCAGGGTCTTCCCGCTTAGGGGAAAGATTGCTTATCATCATCGCACTACAATGGTGCGTTGTCTCCCTTCTACCTACATCTTCTTATTTTTCAGAAACTCCTTCATGAATTTATCATATCCTGGCATTTGGAGAAGGGCATCCACCAGTGGTATATTAATAGAAAATTTGTTGAACATGTCAGTGAATTTGCTGAACTGATCGTCCTTCTTTTTCTTGGCCAACCATTGTGGATAAGGGGGTGCAGCTCTTTCTTCAACCTTGTCATTTGAGGCCTTCATTCCCACCTCATCTTCATCAACATGTAAAGGAATTTCATCATCCTTCCCCTCACCTTAATCTTCACTCTTTTCACAACTACATGGTGTGTTTGGCATTTCGTCGACTTCATTTTCCTCATTTGATTTTGGAGCATTAACCTCCTTGGGATTTACTCTTGCATCTCCAACCAATTTACCACTCCTAGTAACGATAGCCATGCATTGACTATCTTTCTTCGGGTTTGACATTATGTCACTTGGGAGTGTTCCCTTCATTCTGGGATTCATTTGAGATTCCAAACGCTTAATGGAGGCTTAATGAGAGCTCACCATTTGGGCAAGGTAAGACACCTCCCCTCTCAATTCCTTGACCCCGTTGTCGGTTGATTCCACTTTCTTGAGGACTCTTGCTAGCATTTCTTCAATTTTTGAGCTGCCGGCATCACTCAAGCGGCTTACTTTGGGCATTTTAGTTCTTGGAGGGGAATATATGGGTTCGAACTTTGGTTGTAACGGTCTACCTCATAATTTTTTGCTCTCTATTTTCCCCATATTTCATTTCGTTTGGGCCATCCTTATGCATCACGGTTCCTCAAGCCTTGGTTTTCATCCCTTGGCGTCAAAGGACCTTGATTTTCCCTTGAAACCTAGGTCAAGGATCTCTCCCATTTGATTTCTTATGTGTTGGCATTCTTTCTCATACCTGAGTGGCGATGATTCTCCTTCATATTGCAAAGGACTTTGCATGCCTACAACGAGACACCACCTTGGGTCATGCCCCATCACATGCTTAATGTCATTAGATCCACTTGCCATCATTTTTAGCAAGATTTTTCATCTCCCTCTTCATCTCTTTTCCGCAACTCGGCCCGCCCGATGCACTAGAGCTTATGGCATATGTAGATACATTAGTCTCTCTGGGTGTGCCAAGCTCTGTTGTCTTCGTCAATATCCTATCCAAAAGGGATTTAGCCAACCTATATGTTTGATCCATAATAGACCCTCTGGATAAATTGTTGGCAATGGATTTGTTGGTAAAGTGGAGGACTCGGTAAAAGATTTGAAGAAGCCTCCATCGGAAGGCCATGATTGGGACAGAGAAACCTTCTTTTGAGCTTTGTAGCCATCCCTCATGAAAAGGCTCTCAAGGCTCTTTCACGAAATTTGTGGTGTCATCTCTCAACTGCAATATTTCGATGGAGGAAATAAATGATCAAAAAAGGCTTCGGTTAATTCTTTCCATGATTAATACAACCGGGAGGCAATTTTTCCAACCACGTTGTCGCCTCTCCTAGTTAGAGAAAATGGGAAACCTTGGCCTAATAGACTCTTGACTTATGCTCGTGATGTTGAAAGGCCCCAGCATATCTCCAAAGAAATTTCTCAAATGGCCAATTGCGTCCTTAGTTGGTTTTTAGCCCCAAAGATCCCTTCATTTGCAACAAATGCGGCACGGTGCACAGTGACATGAAATGCGCATTCCCTGCGCGGGTGGTAGGCGAATGGCTCCTTAATCTCCGGTATCAACGGTTTATCTTCCTCATGGTACATGTTACCTTCCACTAATCTATCCTGCTTGGGAGTGATGACTCATATGGTTGTGGTATCTAACAAGCCTGACAAAATAAAGTCAGCAACTAAGGCTAGCAAAGCTATTTTAAAAATTAACAATCAACACAAGAATATCAAGCGCTGATCCCAGAGCAATGGCGCTGTACACATAACCTCAAATGTACTCCTCATTCAAAGAGTATAAACAGTCATTCTATCAAAACAAATATCCCGACGGATGTGGGTTGGATCCATAGAATAGTGAATTATAATTATGAGTATCCATTGAGAAATTGAATTTAGCTTTCACCAGTTAGGAATAACATAGAAATAACAAGTTGGGGGAGATTGAAATTTGTAACAGAATATAACTTCTAATTTGGTTGGCTACGATAGCAAAATTATCAAGGTTGTTGACAAGAATGTGATAGACTAGAGGTATGGTATAGATGATATTCTAACTAGATAGGGTCATGCTAGGTCATCTCATAAATTAAATTAGTGTAAATAATCTTAGGAAAATGGGTATTGAATGCTTTTTAGCCTTATAAATACCTCTTTTTATAGTTTTATCAAACCTCTAGACACCATTAACTCAACCCAATTAGATTTGGATTAATAGCTGCACTAATTTCTAGTTATTAGCTATTAATTAGGAGTGATAATGTAATGTTGGCTATTTCTAGCCCAATTTCACAATCTCTCATCCAAACCCACCATTAAATTCTCTCCCAATACTTAATTCCTCTTTTTGCAAGCTTAACAATCAAGTAAGAAAAATTAGATACACATCCATATCGGTGGATCTTCAATTATAGATTGGAGAGAATCTAACGATTTACACTTAGTTAAACATTATTGAGATGACTCTATATTACCCACTCTAATTGGCATTCACCATCACAAACCTTTAATTAATGATTTAGCTACTCATAATTAAGAAATTCAAAAGCATATTTAACAATAAACTCATTTTATTAAATAAGTGTAGCAAAATCAAGTTCAACGGAATTGTCAACAATGGAGTTTATTGCTATCACGAATAAGGAAGAAGAAAAGGAAATAATTCTTCGCAAATTTCACTAATCAAATTCCCGTTTTCTTCTTTCCCAAGAGAATATTCTAATAGCTAGGAATTGAAAGCTAATGAGTACATAGTACTTTTTCTAGAATATATCCAAAATGGTGCATCTTCTCTCTCTTTTTTGTGTTGGACAATTGTTCCCTTGATCGGTGTTCGGCACTTGGGGTGAACGTATCGGCGGTTCATCGGTTGGAATCCATGGACCACTAGTTACACTATACGCACTTTCCATGAATTCCTATAACGCGTTTAGCGGTTCATTCGGCGTTTCACTTATCTCAACCCATGTATCGTCGATTCAATGCTCTTTGTCTGACATGTTCGAGAAGGGTCATTGTGTTGGACCGGCGAGTCTCTAGTGGAAACTCGCGTCGTCGGTGAAACTGTTTCCCGAAGGAAGTAATAAGCTTTTGACAGTAGTTTCACCGGTCTTCTTACGCGGAAGCATTGAATTTCATCTCACTTCCTTTTTTTTCTCCATTTCTTGTTCTTTTCTTCACATTACATCTGCTTTCAACAAACACAAAAAGGGCATAAAAATCACATAAACAACTCAAAACTAAGAAACACTTTTGACTTAAGAACCTAACTGAGTTGGTGAATTATGAACTCCTAAGGTAGTGGTGTTGTGAGGTTGGATGAAGACGGAGGAAAGTCTTGAGTACCCCATTGGACAAAGTTTAACCATTATGCCAGCGAATTAAGTGTGGGGTCAATTTTGCACGTTCAACACTTAATTAGTTTGCAGCGCTGTTGATCTCGGACTAATGATGTGAAGTTCTTGATTTTTTCTTGATAGGTATCCTTATCACTGAAAGAAAGCAAAGGAATGGAGATTAATTATCAGAAAAGAAAGTTCTAAGAGGCTCCCACAAAGGTACAAAAGGATCTAGTTCATCGATGGTAAGGCTAGCCACACTAAATGCTTTGGAGCACAAGTTGTGAGCCTCATGGGCTTACTTGGTTTATCACTCAAGAGGCTAAGTGTGCTCCCTAAATTGGATCAATAAGGGGGCGCTTGGCGGCTTAGGTTCCCCTACTATTAGGGACAAGGTTCGTGAGTTGGGTTTAGGCTACATCTTTCTTTGAACCGGAGTGCAACCTCACTTAGTGATCGATTCTAAGAAAGTGGGACACATCATGGAGAAACCAATGAAGTCAAGATCGAGTCAAGTGGTGCGATTCACCACTAAAACATTCAATGCTTTCCTTCACACAAGCGGTAAGCCCTATTTGATTATGTCTTTATATGAAAGCCTCATTCAATTTACCATATCTTTGTGAAGATAAGTACTGTGTGAGAATATGAAGCATTCATGTACTTCAACATTCTTCTGTGACCAGGGTGAAGAGGTGTGATAAAGGCACCTGTATGCTACCTTCTTCACAGGACCCACATCACGTGTCACTAGAGAAGCGGTAGTGCTGGTGTACATGCTAATGAGCGACTATCCCTGAAATTTTGGCATAGTTCTTCAAGGTAACATGAAGTGAGAGCGTAGGTTGAAATGTTTGGTATGGTAGTCTCTAGGCCTAGATTTTTAGAAGCCATGACATTGAAGAAGAAGAGTCAAACCTCCGGTTACCTAGACTAGGAGCCCTAGGCGCAGATAATGGATATTCTGGGGTTAAGGAACAGCTATTCCACAACTCTATCACACACTTTACTTGTGATTGTCGAGGCTAGTGATGAAAAGTTGGTACGGTCGCCTATTTTGCATGTTAGAGTTACGGTAGAAGTTAGGCAGCCGACTGCCCACCATTGAGAGATGGATGTCCTTTTAGGATAGATACCCACTCACGGGCCGAGTGCGGAGTGTAGATAAGTAGAGTGGAGCCTACCTTCGAGGAGCCGCTTGATGATGATGAAGGCCTTGTCTTCGACTAATGGTGTTAATTATCGGGATAATGATGATTAGGAGGATAATGCTACTACAGACACACAATGCGGGTTTATGGCGATGATGATGAGGATGATAATTAGGATTACAATCCGATGATGATGTTTAGTGGCCGAGTTCCTTTTTTCCCTACCTTTTTTATATGATTGTATGTGCCAGGGACAATGCACGAAGATAATATATATGAAATTGGAGAAGATTCATGTTTGTTCCCTTAATTGGTATATCATTAGTAGGCCATAGCATAATTTCATTCCCTTTTTGTAGTAGTAGCTCTATGAGCTGTTAGGTCTTAGTTTGTAATAGCTAATATGATGATGATGACTTGTGATGCCTTGGGATGTTTGATAACGCTCAAACCACCTCTTGAAGTATGAAGCATATGTTGTCAATAAAGAACCCAACTAGAGGTTAGAATTGATCCACGGGGAATATGGAGCAGTATAGAAAAGAATGCTAGTGCTTAAGATTTTTAGTTTATTATTTCCTAAGAGAGGGAATTTGTAAAGTAATAAATAACAATGTTGATAAATTGGTTGTTGTTTCCAAATTTATGCAACTAGTGGGATAAGTGTTCCCCATGACTTCATATACAAGGAGTTTTATACTAGTGATCTATTCCAATGCTGAGCATGAAATATTGGTAAGTTAATTTCACCTAATTAATTTCACCTAAATGGTTGGTCCCCTATTTAGATGATTATCACCACGCAACTTGGTCCGTCTACAGGTGTATGCTTTACTAACCCTTACCCTTGATATCAGATTAGCTATTCCGGGACAAGGTCAAGCTATTAGATGAGGGTTGATAGCCTCAAATCTCTGTCGTTAATCCTTTTTCCCATTCACTACCTCCTTGGTCCGCTAAGTAAGTAAGAATGCAAGTTCTAACGTTTGCAACCATTAAAAATCAATGAAAATGAAGGAAGAAAAAATACATGCATAAATTCCATTCAAGAATCACTAAGTATTTTACCTATGTGTGTTAATTTTTCATGGTTCCCACAACCATAGATGTGGTGGTTTTAGCCTATCATGTTTATAAGTAAATTAATAGATTTCATAAATAAAATAAAAAATTAATACTTACAACAATGATATGAAGAACTCACTTGATTAAAGCAAAATTCGAAAGAACAACATTACAATCGTATCTAAATATGTCTTCTAACACGTTTTAAAATTTACTCTAGAAACTTGTTGTGAACTTCAACTCTTGAAGACATAAAACAATATTAAACTTGATACTGTAAAAATCATGAAAATAAAAGGGTATTTATAGTAGTACATTTTTGTTTTCCTTATTCCTTGATGAATTTGACTTGGGATTTAAATTTCCTTTTCCTAGTTGAAGTAGGAAAGCCAATTTTTGCAGTTTTGGGAGCCTTGCGCGTCGCCCCAACCACTTCCGTGTTGCCAGTTGTGGCAATGGATCACCTAACGACTCGTTGTGTATGGGCACGAGTCATTAGGCCCCTTGTGGTCTAACTCCTTCAAATTTTCAGTGCACCTTATGGCTGGTTCCACTGATCTACTAACGAGTCATTTAGTCAACTAATGACTCATTAAGTTTGTTGTCATCTTCACTGTTACTTTTGTAATAATTTCTCTTCCAGCCTTCACGACTAGTTACCAGATGTAACGAGTCTTTCCCTCAACCTGTCAGGTACATTGTGTTTTCTTCTTCAAACTTCAATAACGCTTTCCGCTTCTTTTCATCTTCATTTCATAAGCCTCAAATACATTCAAATCTATCCTTTTTATCCCTAAAAAAATCTAATCACATGTGTTAGCTAATTCTCACAAATATATAACATAAACACATTCAAACACACATAATTTATTCTCAAAACATAGTAAATTATGAACAAAAATATGTCTATGAAGTGCGTGAGTACGCCCTTCATCAATGTTCGACACTTTGTTTGCCATTAGTAGTTGAGATTTTTAGTTTTTGTTTAATTTATTTTTAGTTTTGGTTGTTGTTGACTCATAGATCATTCACTTGTGTGCTTGTTGACATTCTACTTAGCTGTTATGCTAGAGTTAGTAAAGTGGTCATATTGAATGCATGAATGAGGAATCCATAAGAGAAACAAAAATCTCTTTAATATTACTAAAAATGATTCTTAGGGCTTACTAATGAAAAATGTCATTTAGTATAACTGTGTGGATGTGTAGTTGTAGGAAACCATCTAGACTCTTGATTGCCATGAGAGGTAAGCTAAATTGTCTGGTATGTACATATTGATACATCTGGAACTTGCCTTAGTGTATGTCGGATAGCTAGTTGTTAGGGAGTGAGGGTATGATCAAGGCATTTCATTGAAAAAGCCAATTGTTTCACATGTTGTTTACCTTCCTGTACATTCTCCCTAGTTAACCCCATTTGAGCCAATAAGCCTTATTCTTTCTCAGCGACGACAGTAGCTTAATCCCTTCATTGTCAGACCTCACCCTTATTGATCCAAATTAGTCTTAGGTACTTTGAGACTTGAAAATAAAGGTCCACCCAAGTTTAATGTTAAGGGAAGAAAAGAAAAGAAAATTTGTAAGAGAAGAAAAATAGAAAGAATGGGCACCCACATAATTGTGTTGTTTACTTGCTACTAGGAAAATGAAAAATAGAGCTTTAATTGAAAAAATTTCGTATTGATTCTATAAGAAAAGACTAGCAGTCAAGTAGTGAAAAAGGGGCATTAAAAGAAAGGCCTTGGTACGACCTATACATGATTGATGAAGGTTTTGACAAGGTTAAGAATGGATGGTACCAATAATCAAAGAAAGAAAAGGGTGAGTTAGTGAAGGGTGAACAAACAAGAAAAGGTGGTGGACTTCAAAAGTGAAAGATGACATAAAATGCTTAGGGTGGTAGTCACTATAAAAGAAATATCATTCCTATCCGTCCCTTAGCTGACATTACAACTAAGAAAAGACATTGTGATCTGAATCTCTTGAAAAAACCAAGTAGCCTAAATATAAATGAAGGGCAACCTTATCGTATGTGACACATGTGTATTACATCATTTGTGAGCATGAGAGTGCCTTGATTTCTATGTTCCATGTGTTTGTATTAATAATTTGAGAGAGGAGCATCGCAAAAAGTGAGGGCCACAAGATATCTAAGTCGGTGTACTACTTGTAGCATATATCATTGATGTCGCCCAAGCGCACACAAGCACACGTGGTCGTCAAGTAATATAGGATTGTTAAGTCCAGGTATTATACCCACAGGGACTTTTCAACTTAATTGTTATGAGGTTGAACTTTGATTTCACTAATCTAAGAAATAAGTAAAATGGAGATTGGTTTGGAAAATTAAACTACAAAATCATCAAATGTAAAAATTAACTAAAACAAATGCTAGCTTGATTGTGTTTCTATAATGATGACAGACTAGGGAAATGGCAGTTGGTTGGTTTTCGGTTGAGTTTTCTAGACATAAATAAACTAGCATGATTCTTCCTACAGTTGTTAGCTGCAAGTTAGTATCCCATTTCATTCCACTATCCCTAGCATCCAAGGACTATTTCATGAACCCTAACGCCTATATCCCGATGGTCGTTGGAGAACAATGAAACAACGATTATGCCTACTTGTATTTCAACTAAACGTGATTGAAGGGTATATCCCTATCCTCAACAACAACTTCTATCCTATCACCAATGGGTTCAAGGGTCTTTGAATTCCCATTCTGTATTTATTTTTAACCCTTTTTATTTGCTTTCCCAAGTTCAATCGAAATCCAACAGATTACTTACAAGGTGATCAATCTCATATATAATAAATTAAAACAAATAAATACAAAAAACCATAAAAGAAGAATCAAAACTAAATTTAATTAATCTTTCAAATAATCAACCATTCACCATGGCCAAATCCCTAGAATATGAGTTTTTCCACTCATAGACAAGTGTAAAAATATATAATTAGTCATCATCATGCGGAAATACGAAGTAAAGAAGAGAAAACCTAATTGTAGAACCTTGTCTTTCTTCCAAACTGCTTACAATCTTTCATGAATGAACTATGAAATAAAAATGAGTAAAGATTGCTTCAACCAGTCCTAAACTGCACAAAGAAGTCAAAAACAACACAACAAAAGATCTAAGGCTTATATTTATAGATGAGCATTCAAATGACGCTTCTGCATTTCAAGATTTGGCTTAAAATAAGCATTTTTCACCCTGGTGGGTCTGGCGCGCCGACCCTACTATCTCGCCACATACTTAGTGAAACTTTCAATGATTTTCAGCTCCAGATAGGGCCTGGTGTGCCGCCCCAGCTAAACCACCAGCTTGAGAATGTTTTCTCTGATATTTGAGGGGCTGGTGCGAGACGCCAGCCATATCACCAGACTATGAGTTTATTTCCCTGAAGGTTGGGACTTGGTGCGGAGTGCCAACCATAGCACAAAATCCATTATATTCTCAAATCTTCATTCCTTGAATCATTTTGAGCCCATTTTGCTTAGTTTCCTACTCAAACCAACTCAAATCATTTGTTAGAGAATAAAACACACACATACATGAATTTAAGAATAAATTAAGAATTATGAACTCAAAACATGGAAAATGGGCATAAAAATATGCCCAACATCACCACCCCACACTTAAACCATTGTTCATCCTCGAATAATCCTTAAGACATACCTAAAATCATGTTTCACCATCACACTTGACTCCTCTATCAACTCATACTCAACAAACTAGCATGGGGAAAACATAAAGTGGTTTGTCATCATACAAAAATTCTCAACAAAGCACATAGAAAGATTTCACAATAAAGAACACACGACCTCTATAAATGACTCATCTTTTCAACAAAAAAGGCCAACATGATTAAGTGTGACACATGCAACAAGTAGTACACCGAATTAGACCTCTTGTGCCCCTCACTTTTAGTGTTTTTCCTCTCTCAAATTCATCAATATTAGACATGGAACACAATAATTAAGGTACACTCACACTCACAAATAATGTAATGCACATATGCAATATGCCATAGGCTCTCCCTTCATGTACCTTAAGACTATCTAATTGCTTAAAGAGGTTAAGATCACAAGGACTTTACATGGTTGTACTATCAGCTAAGGGAAGAGTAGGATAGATATTTCATTTTATAGTGACTACCATCCTAAGCACTTTTAAGACATATTTCACTTTTCTTGTCCACCACCTCTTTTTTTGCTTGTTCACCATTCATCTACTCACCGTTGTCTTTTCTTTTCATGCCGCATTTTTTTTACTACTTGGCTGCTAGTGTTCTAGTCATAAATGACTAAGGATTTTGCAAATAAAGCTCTCTTTTTCAATTGCCTAGCAGCAAGTAGACAACACAATTTTTATGGGCACCCCTTCTTCTCACTTTTCTTTTCTTACCACAACTATTTTTTTCCGTTAATGTTATACTTCGGTGGATCTTAACTTTAAAGTGTCAAAGAGCCTAATACTACTTTGGATCAATCAGTTTGAGGTCTCACAAAAGGAGAGATTAAGCTACTATTGAAGCTAAGAAAGAATAAATCTTTTAAGCTCAATGGGGTTAACTAGGGAGAATGACTAGCAAGGTAAAATAAATGTGGGAAAAAATGGCTTTTCAAGGAAATGCCTTGATCATCCCTCAACTCCCTAATAACTAGTTATTCTACATACACAAAGGCAAGTTCTAGATGCTAAAATATATACATACAAAACAATTCAGCTCACCTCTCATGGCAATAAGAATCTAATCAGTTTCTACAGCTACACATTCACACAATCATATTAAATGACAAGTTAAACTCATAATTAAACCCTAAGGATATGTTCAGTCAAATTAAAGAGATATGTGTGTCTCTCATGGATTCTAACTCATGCAATCAAGATGACCACTCTAAATCTAGCATAGTGGCTTAGGAGAATATCAACAAGAATGCAAGCAGATGTCCTACAACTCATTCCTAAAAAATAAAAAATGTGATGAAACTTCCCTTAAGGCGGTCATCCATCTATTAGAGGGAAACGTCATTACTATATGACTACACCGACTCAAACAAAACAATTTTTTTTATAAATTTAATCTAAAATTAAGAAACCAAACATAACTTAGTCAAGACAAACATAACAAGTCAAACATCCAAGTCATCCAAGTACTCAACATCATCATACTATCTATTACAAATCAAGATCTACAAATCATCAAACTACTGCTACCAGGAATATAAAATACTATGACCTACAAATATAGCAATTAAAGATCAATAGGAATTTATCTTTCCTCCATCCCAAACTTAAAAAGGTGCACTGTCCTTAGTGCACACACAATCACGTCATAAAGGGAGAGAAAAGGAACTTCCTGGTCACTAAGCATGATCCTCTTCACCACCAACCAGCGTGGAACCTGTAGCAGCATTATCATCCTCCATGTATAGATCATCAACACCATCAGTAAAGATGGTAGACTTCTCATCATCAAGAAGCTCCTCAAAAGTCGGGTCCACTCAGCACATCAACGTAGCACTCTCTATGAGTACGTACCATGCCTTTAAAGATGACATCTCCTCTGTAGTGGCTGGTTGACATCCTATCTTCAACTATAATTCCATCATCCCAAACATATGACCTTGTAAACTCTCATCTTAGGCCTGCCGATCAGCTATAGCAAGAGAAGGGCCTGCGAAAGGTGCAACCTCCTTTCCCTTGGTGACGTCTATCATATATCCAGCAAAATGTCCTGCCAAAGGTAAAACAAGGTCTGCATCCTTCTCCCCGATACCTGCCTCTCTAAAGTACATGGTTAAGAGAATGTCATGATAATATTTCCATCTATAATTGTCTAGTGATCTCATCATATTGTGGCGAATCACAACACCAAAATTAACCCGTATCCCCTTCATCAACATGTACACCAAAATAATCCGCTCACGAGTCACCTCTGTCAAATGTGTCCCAGGGAGAAAGATAGCACATACCAGCTGCACCCGTACCTTGGCCTCCCTATTCAAATAAGAAAATTCAAGTGTGGAATGGATGTCATTTTGATCCCTTGCCCATCGGGCGGATGAGTGCTCATCGCATAAAGTGTGGCCGATGTCTCAATAAGGCGGCTTTTCCAATACAATGAAATATTCCAAAGGGTCTACTGCAGGTGTCTCTAAGAAACAATTGAACCACTTGGCTATGAATCACACCACCTGTCCTCTGATCTTGATCTTTGTACTCTCTCCGAATGAGGTGTCCAGTTTGCATAAAATTCGGTCACCAAAGTGAGGTTGCACCTCTCCGGCTCATTGAAGATATAGCCCGCTCCCAACTCACGTATCTTTTCCAGAATAGCCGGGTACTGAAGTGCTAACCGGCCCTCATCTGTCCAGTTCTTAGGTGCACACTTGGCTTCTTTTTGAGTGTTAAACCATGTAAGCCCATGAGTCTAAACTATATTCGCATCGAATCTCCTTGCAGGGCATGCCTTGGGAGGCGAGGAACTAGCTTTTTTTCCCTTGGTATACCCCTATTTCGGGTCTTCTCACCTACAATCACCTCCGTTCCATTTGGTGTCATTATAACTATCAAGAAAAATAAATCAAGAACTCTACAAAATTAGTTTGTGAACCAAATGGATAACTATGTGTGGAAGATGCAAAACTCGCCCCACACTTAATTTGCTAGCATATATGTGAGGATTTGTAAAATAGGGTACTCAAGACTTCCTTCGTCATCATCCGGTCTCAACAATACAATTTAATTCACTAACTCCATACTACACCAATTTCGTGAAAAAAAATTTCTTCTTTCTTTTCAAATCTCCTCTAACCTTTATCTTTTAATCAAGAAAGCACTATCTAGGATATCCCTCTCACTTTCCTTCTCCAATCCACAATAAAAATAATTCATGTAATGGAGTAACAATATTCAATTCAATCAATCAACAATAAACAATTTACTACCATTCAACACGAAATAATCAAGAATTTCACCAACTCAAGCAATTGTCACATTCAAGAATTCAAAGCTTCATGTACTTTATTTCTCTACAATTAATGCACCTACAAACCAACATTCAAAAATTCAATTTACCTACCCCATCATCCCCACAAGTTTAAATCACCATATTCAACAATGAATCAAGCTACCCAACAAAGATAACATACAATCATGGAAGAATTTAAGACTTTAAGCTCATAAAACACAAAACATGAAATTCAAGTGTTTCACCAACAATGGTGATTTTGGGTTCTAAATTTTGGGGAAAAAGTGTGTGGCGGCATGCTTGAACCATTGCTTGAACAAGATAAGAAATATACTTAATTGAGTTGAAGATTAGAGCTTTACCAACTTGTTGGAGAAGACAACAATGCGGTGGATAGGGAATGGGAAGCTACAACTTTAAGGGAGAGTCAGAGAAAATTTTTTTTCTTTTAGTTTTTCAACTTTTTTTTGGGAAAAGGATGAATGGGACTTTCAATAAAAGGTGGGGCATGGGTTTTTATGTAATTTTAAGGTCTTCTGAGTCAATATTGACTCTAATTGACCAACAAAATTTCGGCCAAATACCCCTTGGTGGGATGCCCCTCCTATCTCACCGTAGACTTAGAAATTTTTTTCTGTGTTGATAGGAGCCGGCACAGCATGCCCCCTATAGCCTCACCTGCCAAAATTTTTTTCTTTTAGAATTTAACTCCCAGCATCCAATGCATAGTGTCTCACCCAAGTCATACACTTTTTAGCTCAATGTCTCACCTTGTTCTTGCCTCTTTAACCCTGTTCATCCCTAAAAAACAAATAAAAAAATGCAAAATGTTAAAAAGAAAAATGATAGGTTGCCTCCTATCAAGCACCTTATTTAATGTTATGGCACTACTTTCATGGGTTTCCTCTCATGTAGTGCCTGATTTAACATCGCGACACGACTATGGTCCCCATCACTCCTTCATCCGACTGGACTTGTGACCATACAAGGGATCTTTTAAACTTTCATGAAGCACTGATTGTTCCACTAACTAACTACAACCTCCAAGTTCTCCTACTGCTTTCATCTTGAAGTCCTTATAATGAGGTGGCATTTGTGCTGCTCTGAACATTTCAAACACGGCCTCTGGACCATCCACTCTCACAGACATATTGCCCAACTGAACATGTCTAAGTGCGTCGGTGGTGACTAAAAATCCTATACCCAGAATGCAGGGAAATGCAGCATCTGCCTCATAGTCTAAGATTATAAAGTCCACTGGTAGGATGAAAGTTCCTACCTTGATCAAGACATCTTCAATAATACCCTAAGGATAGGCCAGAGACTGATCCGCAAGCTCCAATGTCACTATGGTAGGATGTGGTTCACCTAATCCCAGAGTTCTGAACAGGGATGCTAGCATTAAATTGATACTTCACCCAAATAACATAAGTTTAAACCAACTTCCTGGCTAACAGTGAAACTCCCAGGATCCTTTAACTTTTTTGGAAATGTTTTTCTTGATTCGAGAACTATACTATTCCATAAGAGCCACAATTTCAATATCTGTATGCCTCTTTTTATTGGCCACGATATCCCTGAGATACCTAGCATACTTTAGAACTTCCTACAAAAGCTCCTCCAATGGAATATTCACATGAACCTACTTTAATAACTCAAGAAACTTACTACAGGCTGTGTCCTCTATCTTTTTCTTCAACCTTTGAGGAAATGGGGAAGGTGGTCTAGCTACTGCAATTTTCAGTTGTGGGTTGCTAGAATACCCTACCTCAGTCTTGGATTTCACGGCCTGTTCCTCATCAACTTTATCTTTTCTGGGGACAACCTCACCCAGCTCCTTACCACTTTGCAAGAAAATAGCATTTATATGTTCCTTGGGGTTCTTCTCGGTATTACCCGGAGGTGCCCCTTATGGTCTGTTATTATGCTGTAAGGCCAGTTTCCCCATTTTCCTTTCAAGCTCACAGATGGATTCTTTCATTTCATTTACCATTTTCATCTGCTACACCAACCATTGCTTCATTTTCTACTCAAGAGTATTGTTATGCTATTGGCCCTATAGCCTTTGATAAGTATTTTGGGGCCTTTGGAAATTTTGATTCCCTCCCCATTATGGATTTTTTCCATTATTGTACCCCTAATTATAGCCATTACCTGGAAAACATCCACTACGACCTTGTTCTCCCACAAAATATACAGAATCAGGATTAAGAGGGAAACCTTAATAGTCTTAGCCTTCTCCACATGCCTAACATGATTGTGGTAGGATTTGTACCTATTGTACCTACTACACTTTGCATCCTGCTGGTGTGGTAAAAAACTTACTGATCACATTCACCAACTGGCTAATGTCTGCCCTGATTGTTGCTACACCGTCTCCCTCAAGCTTTCCCGGCACAATTGTTGCTGTAAATCCTCTGCCTGAATTCTGATAATCCTGACTCCCCGCAGACATGAGGTTCAAGAGAGCATCAATTTCATCATGAATTTTTGACAGAATCTATCCTTGTACAGCAACGGCGAGCAATATACTGGATTTGGGCTTCAGACCCTCAATAAAGTTATGCCCAATTATCTCCTTAGGTTGCACGTGGTGTGGACAATCCCTCAAGGAACCCTTGTAACGTTCCCATGCTTGATCTAGTGTTTCTCGATCTCTCTGTATGAATCCAGATATCTTTCCTCTATGTTTTTTAGTTCTTCTTGATGATAAATAACAATTGATGAACTTATTGAAGAGGATCTCCCAAGTGGTGATGGATCTTGCAAGCTCATCTTGAAGTCACTCCTTGGCCTCTCCATCAGTGAGAATGAAAAGAAAGTAAACTTTACATATTCATCTTACACGTTCTGGTAGTGAAAGTTTTCACTCAGCTCTTGTGTGTCTTGCCTTGAAATTGATAAGTGTTTTGGGCAAATAGCATAGTCCCTTCTTTCAACTCAAAGTTCCCAGTGATGGCCGCTTTAAAAATTGCTTTAGAAGCATTCTCCACATTTGTCCTAGCAAACTGCATCACCGGAAGTCTCTCATTCTCTTTACCTGCTGCTTGCCTAATGTTTGCATAGCTAACCTCCAAAAGGTTCTCTCTATTTAAGGATCAACAGAAGCTAAGGTTGGTCCTTGAATTCTCGTGCTTGGCATACACTGACACGAACAACCCTGTGAACTTCAACAAAAATAAGAAACAAACATAAAATACAGATTAGCGAAAAAAAATCCAATCTATAAATGATTAAAGAATATTCAAGTCCCCGGAAACAACGCCAAAAACTTGATGTCGCCTAATGATTCAAGAACAATAAAGAAATCAAAGAAAGAAAATCTCCATGACTTGGTCAAATAATATAGGATTGTTAAGTCTAAATATTGTACCCACAAGGACTTGTCAATTAAATCATTATAAGATTATACTTTGATTTCACTAATCTATGAAATAAGTAAAATGGAGATTGGTTTGGAAAATTAAAGTACTAAAACTTTGAATGCAAAAATTAACTAAAAAAAATGCAAGCTTGATTGTGTTTCGATAATGATGACATACTAGGGAAATAGAACTTGGCTTGTCTCAGTTCGAGTTTTCCGAGCGTAATTAAACTAGCATGATTCTTCCAAGGGTTTTTAGTAGAAAGTTACTATCCCATTTCTTTCCACTATCCCTAGCATCCAAGAACTTTTTCATGAACTCTAACACCTATATCCCTATGGTTACAGGAGAACAATGAAACGACGTTTATACCTGTTTGTATTTCAACTAAACGGGGTTGAAGGGTATATCCCTATCCTCGACAACAACTTCTATCCTATCACCAACGGGTTCAAGGGTTTTTGAATTCCCATTCTGTATTTATTTTTAACCCTTCAATTCCCTTTCCCAAGTTCAATCGAAAGAAAACAGATTACTTACAAGGTGATGAGACTCATAAAAAATAAATTAAAATTAATAAATATAAACAAACATAAAAGAAGAATCAAAACTAAATTTAATTAATCTATCAAACAGTCAACCATTCACCATGGAAACAACCCTAGAATATGAGTTTAGCCACTCAGAGACAAGAAGAAAAATAAATACATAGTCATCATCATGCGGAAATACGAAGTAAATAAAAGAAAAACTAGTCATAGAACCTTGTCTTCCTTCCAAAGTGCTTACAAGCTTTCACGAATGAACTACAAAATAAAAATGAGTAAAGACTACAACAAGTAGTCCAAAACTACTCCAAGAAGTCAAAAACTACGTAACAAATGACCTAAGGCTTATACATATAGATGATCCATCAAATGAAGCTTCTTCCCTTCAAGACATGTCTTAAAACTCTGCATTTTTCACCCGAAATGGGTCTGTCGCACCGCCCCTCCAATTTCGCCATAGACATAGTCAAATTTTCAGCGATTTTTAGCTCCATTAAGGCCTGGTGCCGCGCCCCAGCCATACCACCAGCTGGAAAAAAAATTTCTCTAAAGTTTGAGGGCTGGTGTGCGGCCCCAGCCACAACACCAAACTGTAAATTTGTTTTTCTAAAGTTTGGGACTGGTCCAAGGCACCAACCATAGCACCAAACCAGTCAGATTTTCAAATCTTCATTCCTTGCATCATTTTGAGACCATTTTGCTTAGTTTCCTACCCAAATCAACTTAAATCATTTGTTAGTACATAAAACACACACACACACGAATTTATGCATAAATTAAGGATTATGAACTCAAAACATGATCAAATAAGGGTAAAACATGGAAATATGCATAAAAATATGCCCAACATTAATCATACTTAATCATGTTGGCCCTTTGTTTTGAAAAGATGAGTCAGTTATAGAGGTTGCGTAGTTTTGATTGTGAAACATGTGCATGTGCTTGATTAGAATTCTTGTTTGTTGATGAACCACTTGATTTATGCTCTATGCTAGTTGGTTGAGTGTGACTTTTTAGAGGTACAATGTATGATGGTGAAAGATGAGTTTATGCGTGGAGTAAAGGATTGTTCGAGGCCGAATAATGGTTTAAGTTGGGTGGTAATGTTGGGCATATTTCTAAGCCTATTTGCCTTATTTTTTCCTATCTTTTACCTTGTTTTGAGTTCATAATCCTTATGAAATTCATAAATTCATATGTCTGTGTGTATTGTATGCTGACAAATGTTTTGAGGTGTTTTGAGCAGGAAACCAAGGGAAAAGGACCCAAAAGAACCAAGGTTAAAGATTTGAGAAGCTTAGAAGAATGTTCGGGGGCTATGGTTGGTGCCTAGTTCCCGACCTTCAATGCTTTGAAAATATTTCATCATTTCTACTATTAGGTCTGGCACCCCGTATTAGCTCCTTAACATTCAAAAGATGATCATTCAATACATTGGTGAGATAGTGGGCATGGAGCCCCAAAGAATACATAGAGAAAATAGCCAAGATTCTAGTTAGATAGAGGATGCCACACGCTAAAAGGGTCCAAAAGTGAAAGAATTTGACAAATGGTGAGATGGTGAGAGTGGAACGCCAGAGGTGCTAGAAGAGTACAAAATTGGTTACGTCCTTGGAGAGATCATGGGAATGGTGCACCGGGTCCATCCCAAAGATGAAATTGCTAGAAACTCGATTAAGTCTGTGGTGAGATGGTAGAGGCCGCGCAAGACTTTTCCCGAGCCAAAATTTCTAATTTTAAAGCTACGTATTGGAGGGCAGAAGAATCATTTGAAGGATAAACTATAAATACATCCTATAAGGCATTTCTTACAGAGCTTTTGACATTCTTTTGTTCAATTTAACATTACGTAGTTCATCTTTGGAGGCTTATAAGCCGTTTGGAAGGAAGACAAAGTACTACACTAGATTTCTTCTCTTATTTACTCTTTATTTTGAATGATGATGATAAATTTTATGTTTTTCCACTTGTCTATGAGTGGCTAAACCTATACTTTAGGGTTTTGGCCGTGGTGGATGGTTGATTTTTTGAAAAACTGATTTAATCTGGATTCGATTCTTATTTAATGGTTGTTTGTATTCACATATTCTAATTGCTTATTTATGATACTGATCACCTTATAAGTAAATCTATTGGTACTTGATTGAACTTGAGAAAGGGAATTGAAAGGGTTAAAGGTTAATACATAACAGGAATTCAAAGACCCTCGAACCCTTGGTGATAGGATAGAAGTTGTTGTTAAGGATAGGGATATAAGCTTCAACCTTGTTTAGTTGAATATAACTAGGCAGAATCATCATTTAATGTTTCTCCAGCGACCATAGGGAGATAGACGTCAGGGTTCATGAAAAAGTTCTTGAATGCTAGGTATAGTGGCAAGAATTAGATAGTAACTTGCAACTAGCAACCATAGGAAGAATCATTCTCATGTAATCACGTCTTGAAAACTCAACTTAAACCAAACAAGTGCCATTTCCCTAAATTTTTATCATTATCAAAGTAAAACCAAGCTTGCTACTGTTTTAGTTATTTTTGCATTTAATGTTTTAGTAGTCAATTTCTTTAAATAATTCCCGTTTTTAACTGTTTTGTTAGAATAGCGAAAATAAAGTAATAACCTTATAACAATTGAACTAAAAAATGTCTATGGGTATGATAATCGGGGATTCTAGTCCTATATTACTTGACGACCATGTGCGCTTGCTTGCACTTAGGTGTGTCACGGCCGGAACGGTGGCGCGTACCGCAACATGGGACAAGGAGCCCCAAGAACTCCAAGTCGACCCATGGCATGAACATACATCTAACTCAACTGATAAAAGTGAAGAATCAACAAGATAATCATAGCGGAAGTCTAAAGTAAATGTACCATCATAATACACAATCTGAAGCTGAATACATCCTTTTTCTAAAATCCTCTAAACATGATGACTTGATGGGACAAGACCCTAACTAACTCAATAAAGTTGAAACTGAAAATACATAAAGGAAATTCGAATAAGTCTAGTCCTCGGTAGATGAGGACTCACAAACAACGTAAGGTGCTAACTCTGAGGACTGACATGAACGGGGCTAAGCCTGAGAGCCGATTCCTATATCCTGAAAAGATACAACATAGAGTATATGGTCAGTATGTGGAATATACCGAGTATGCAAGGTAAGTAAAACCACTTAAATAAGTAAAATCATTTAAATACATGCATAATTTAAAATATAAACAATAAGAATATGAGAGGGAGGCTTGCATGCATTCTTTCTTACATTCGTGATCTCATCATAACATAACATAGCATCATAACTGAATCGATTAACTCAATGCTGAAATTTGTTAGTCATGAGTAAAACTGAAAATTGAGTCAAACTTGCTTTAGAACATATATAGATATAGAAATCTCATGAATGATAAGCATGCATAACTGAAATCATGAGGAACAATGGGAGATTTATCTTTTAACCGACATAGCACGATAGAGCTTACGTGGTCCAACTATCACACTCAAGTGAGTAGAGCCAAGGCCTTGCCAAGGCTAGGGACGATACCATGATATCAATATCAAGATCATGGCTCAATAGGAAAAGGGATAGCTCACAAGGGAGGGCCCAAAGTAATGTATATAAGAATAAACCTACGTTGGCGCGTAGTTTTGAGGCATAGGGTGATTGACCCTTAGCCTACTCGGTGCTAGACACTACTCCCACAAACATGCATATCCTCTCCATCGTTTTCCAACAAATCTCAACATCTTCTATTGACGAAGCTCAATAGTTAGATACATCTCAAATATGAAATCATGCATATGAGAAGCTTTAACTCAAACCATACCACAAGTTGAAGGATAATTTTGAGTCTTCGCTCCAAAACCAAGTGGTAATCTTAATTCAAGAAATCATAAATCATACTTGAACATGTGGGCATTGCCCAATACTTTCACATGCTTGAAAATGCTCCATTCTTATCGAAAACACGATTATAAACATGAGTAGCTTAAAGACATGCTTTTCATCATAATCTCTCATCATAATCATACATTCATCACAAATCTCTTCTTTCATGAACTTCTCATCAATAGGCTTTTTAATTCATAAATCTCGAAACATGATTTTAATTGAAAACATAATAAAACTTGCCCATGATTCATAATTCATTAGTAGAAACGTATTTAAATCATACCCACGTAGAGATTTTAGGAATTTCGTGCATTGGGTTAAAACCCAATAGATTGACATAGGAAACTCATGATTTAGAGAGGGATTGGGCATAGGTGTGAAAGAATTCACTCATTTATAACCCTACATACTTGATTATTGCTTATTCTTACACTCCATCGATTGTCCAAGAACAAAATGAAGAGAGCCTTGAAGGAATTGCCTTTATCACCTCTCTTGACTATCACTGTTGCATGCATGAATGAGAAAGGCCTAAAATGAACTTAACCCTCTTAAAAGACATTATTCATAACTTAAGTAGTTCAGGCTTTAGGATCTTAGGAATACAAAAAAGCCCTGACTAAATTTGCAGAAAATAATTGCCAGTCAGTCCCCACGAGGGACATGACGACTCATCCCCTCTGGCCAAAACCTGTGGCATGATCCATCGAGTACAGTGCTTAACCAGTCATCAAGGCTCGTTACAGGTGACTTCATGACTCATTACTTTTGACCACGACTTGTGGTCACCATTCATCACGTACACTGCCATGGATTTTTATTTTAGTTCACCATGCTGCTCACGACCCTCTGCCCGATTCATGGTGATTTATCATGACTCGTGGGGTCCTTTCGTTAGGTACACTGCCATCTTCTTCCTCTTTTCTCAATCACCACTCCTCATGATTCACCTAACAAGTCATCGTACCTGACCACGACTCGTGCTCACGTCCGTGGGGATCCCATTTCCCAAATTCCGAGCTCATCACCTGGGCCTCCTCATGAGTCACATCACGACTCGTGGGCTGCTCTCTTGGGTAACCTCATGACCCTTTCTGGTAGCTGATGCCAAATTTTAATTTTTCTCCATTTCAACTCCCGCGTCTGATCTTTGGGCTTTGGGGATATAACAAGGCGACATCGAGTTTTTAGCACTTTTGTCGGGGACTAGAATACTGTTTCATCATTTGTAGGTTAGGATTTTATTGCTCTATTCCTTATTTAATGTTTGTTTCTTTGTGTTTGTATGAAGTATACAGGGTTGTGTCCTCAGTGTATGCCATGTACTAGAAGTGCGGATTCAATTTTTTGCTTCTCTTGATCCTAAAAGTGAGAGGACCTTTAGAAGGTTAATCATGGAGAAAAATGAGAAGGCGAAGGGCAACAACCAAGAGAGAGTTCAAGTATTGAAATTTGCTAGGACGAACTTGGAGAACGCTTCTAAAGCAATCATAAAGTCGTCTATCACTGGGAACTTTAAGTTGAAGAAAGGGACCATGTAGTTGGTCCAAAGCACTTGCCAATATCAGGGCAAGCTGCATGAGGATCCCCACATGCATCTAATGATGTTTTTCGAGCTGAGTGAAAATTTTCATTACTAGAACATGTCAGATGAATACGTTAAGCTGACCTTGTTTCCGTTCTTACTTATTTGTGAAGCCAAGGACTGGCTTCAAAATGACCCAGCAGGTTCCATCACCACCTAGAAGGCTCTTTCCAACATATTCATCCACATGTTTTTCTCTTCAAGGAGAACCAAGGAGTTGAGAAGGAAGTTCTTCGAGTTTCTAAAGAAAGATAGTGAGACCTTAGCTCAAGCGTGGGAATGTTTCAAGGGCTATCTGAGGGATAGTACGCACCACATGCAGCCTAAGGGGATAATTTGGCACAACTTTATTGAGAATCTGAAGCCCGAATCAAAGATCCTGCTTGGTGCTGCCGGATAGGGATAGATTCTATCCAAAAGCTATGATGAAATTGAGGCTCTCTTGAACCTTATGTCAGTAGGAAGTTAGGATTATCAAGACTCAAGAAGGGGATTCATAGCAGTTAAGGTGCCAGGAAAGCTTGAGGTAGATGGTGTTGCAGCAATCACAACAGACATTAGCCAACTGGTGAATGTGATTAGCAAACTTGTAACAGCACCATAAGGAAGCCAAGTACAGCAGGTACATCAGGTGTAGACTCCACCACCGTCTTGTGAAGCATGTGGAGAAGGTCATGCATATTCAGGTTGTCCACTTAATCTCAAATATATATTTTCTATGGGACAACATAATCTTGGTGGAGATTTTTTAGGTAATGGTTATAATTAGTGGTACCATAATGTAGAAAATCCCTCATGGGGAGGGAACCAGAACTTCCAAAGGCCACATAATAGTTATCCAAGGCCTCAAGGCCAGCAGTTGAGCAATACTCTTAAAGAGACGATAAAGAAATGGATGGTGTAACAGACTCAGGTAGTGAATGAGATGCAAAAGTCTATCCATGATCTTGAGAAGAAGATAGGGCAATTGGCCCAGCAGCAGAAGGATATACCAAAGAAAGTGTGAGCACTTCCAAGGAACACCGAGAAGAATTCCACTGAAAATGTGAGCGCAATCTCTTTGCGCAGTGGTAAGGACTTGAGTGAGGTCGTGGGATTCAAGAACTTACAGCCAAATGTTTTAGTAGCTAGACCACCGCCCCCGTTCCTACAAAGGTTCAAAAAGCAGAAAGAGGATATATCTTGCAAGAAGTTTCTTGAGTTGTTGAAGTAGGTAGATGTTAACGTTCCTTTGGAGGAGCTTTTGTAGAAAGCTCCAAATTATGATATGTATTTGAAGAACATTGTGGACAAAGAGTGGCATTTAATAGATCTTGAAACTATGGTTCTTACAGAAGAGTGCAATTCTCATGTTCAGAAAAAAATTCTAAAAGAGATGAAGGACCCGAGGAGCTTCACCCTTCCTGTGGTGATTGGAGACAAGGAAGTTGGTTTAGCCTTATGTGGTTTGGTTCCTAGGATCAATTTGATGCCTGTATCCTTATTCAAAACTTTGACACTAGGTGAACCTCGTCCCACCACAGAGACTCTACAGCTTGCAGACCAATTTCTGGTCTATCCGAATGGAATAATAGAAGATGTCTTGATAATGGTGGGATCAGAGCTAGGCCATCCTTTTGGAGGGAGGAGTAGTTTGGTTGAATTTGACTGAGTCTTTTCCATCCACATCCAGTCCCTGTAAATATCCATCTTTGTCTAGTCCTTGTAAATACCTTACTAAAGTACATATGTCTCCTCAACCTGGAAGAACTCTTTCTTGTAAATATGACTATCTTTGTGAAGTAGATATAATCTCAGATGAAAATAAAGTCTCTTCTACCTACTTACCTCTCCTAAATCCTTGCTTTGCCTTGGCCAAAAAGATGACCCATCCATGGTTACAAATCCATTCCCTAGTCCAACCTAAACTTAAAGGGGTAAAAAAATATGTTTCTATTTCGAACCTCGATCAACACTCTATTCTTGCTACTCAGGAGGAACAGTTTGTTACCCTATAAATTTCTGATGATTTTCCAAAGCAATGGAAAATTACAGATTCACCCATATTCATTTTGGTGTTGTTCGTATAGCCTTTTCATATCCACGAAAGGAAAGGCCAATATTTTAATGCTTGCCTTTCACTACTTGATACCCGATATCAAGAGTACCAACATGCTAATTTGGGTACAACTGAGGTCACCTTGAATGCTGGGACAATGTTTGTTACGTTATTCCCAAATTTAAACATGTCCCTTAGCGACCCATATCTAACAGAGGCCTTGAAGATCTAGGTCCCAACATAGGGAGCTCCACAAGATAGACATGCTATCCAAGCAACTCTTCACTACCAAATAGCTTGGCGAGTTCAGAACCATGCCATAGATCTTTCATTTTGGGGTGGAGATGATGCTTTAATACTACATGTAGACGCCACCAATGTAACTACTACATGCACCCAAAGGAAGAACATGTCAAAATTCTTCTTGAATCATGGGTTACCAACTATTAGTGTATAAGAGAACCTCATTTTGAACCTCTTCGATCCAACGAACCAATCTTTGTCAAAAAATAGGACAAAACTATAGAAATCAATTTGGACCACTCTTATCTCAAAAAACCAAATAGTAAAACCTATTCTCTTCATATTTACAAACCTACATCTACTCCACTACCTTCAGATGATGAGGATGCATTTGATTTGAACCTCCAAACTATTATGAGTTAGCATGACTTGATCAAACAATTCATTCATGAAGGTCATAATATATGCTGGTTCAAATGTCCCTTTATCGGGCACTGCCCATGGGATATTGATGTGATTTCCAAGAATGTCTGGAGAATGAGAATGAATATGAGTAGTTTCATGGGAAGACAACCAAGCATAAAAACAAGAAGGGAACATGCTCGGAAAAGAAATTCTGAAAATGATGTGAAGATAGGAATCCATCTATTAGTTCACTGAGTTCCCTGGAAAGTATGAATTCCTTGTTTCCTACTAGCCTTAAGATTTGCCAACTCGACCCACTCTAGCCATAAAATCTCACAAACCTCAAATTTTCATGATGTGTCCATCCAGCTCCTGCCATACTCTAGAATTTCCCTTACAATAGCCCTTTGAAAAATTGGTGTAAGCCATACACCCAAAATACCAAACAAAAATGTTATGCTGCTCACAGGAGAGAGAAGTCACCAACAAGAGACATAGAGGCTACCATCAACTGGCAATCAGAAATGGAAATCTGCCAAAATAAAGTGCTGACTAATATTGGCACTTCCCTCAAGAACATTTCTCACACACAGAACAAGGTGATGATCAAGGTGAAAAACATCGAGAAAAAAAGTGGAACGGGCATCATGTCAGCATGCCGACCTTATTAGAGTCCTGGAGTTGCGACTGACCAACATGCAGTATGAGATCTGTCCACCAGACACATCACTTTCCACATCTTTTCACAACAACAAAAAGAGATGGCTACCATTAAGAAACAAATACAACAACTGAGACAAGGACCTTTTGATCCACAATAAAACCTAGAGCCACTCTACAAAATCCTCATTTTTCTCCATATCATCACAGACATATTTATCACCTAAATTGGACCGCTCTAGTACTACTTTCCCTTCCATTCCACATTAACCAAGTTCCTTTACTCAAAGTTCCAAATATGAGCATGAATTTAACTTTTAAAAATGGGTTTGGGAAAGGAAAGGTTCTCTTGCAGCACAAAAGCAGTCCAAAAGAAAGAAGGAGGTTGGAGAATGTTCTAAAGAGCCAAATTAAAAAAACTTAACAGTCTCATATTAAGTTGTTCCAGACCTCTATGTCTTGGAAAAAGATGATAGCCAACTATCCAGAAGTGAAGAGATAACATATAGTGATCTTACTAAAGAAACTGAAGGAGATTTAGAGACGAGTGAGAATATCTCACTAGACACCTCTAGGAAGACAATCCACTAATATACATGAACCGACCAAGAGTACCTGAAGTTTTTGAAGAAGATGATATTTTGGATGGGATGACAGATGATCTAATTCCGGAAAGGAGACCAAAAACCAAACCAAAAATTGGTTGGAACTGCATTCCATACTTTCACTCTAGATGATGCAAAGGTTTCAAAATTTCCCCAAAGGAGATGATGCCAAGGTTCCAAAATGGCCCTGAAGGATCCAGGACTTCTTTGCCAAGATGGTGAAAAAAACCTGGTAGAATGAGAGAAGTGTCTAATCCTATAAAAATTCATGTCAAGGTTCCCCGATATCTTAGAGAGTGGTGGAAGTCATTAGGGATACAAGATAAAAAATACATTCCTTACATATCAGGATATTTCTTTTAAGATTAGGATCCTACATGAAGTCTTTAGTGGAGATAATGGCCAAAGGTAAGAAAAGTTGTGACGACAATTCATTGAGGTGAAGTGTATCATTCGATAGAGATACCATTGATATTCACATCCAGAAGATGGCTAAAATATACTTTGAACTAGGTGTAGACACCATTTTGAAGCAAGCCTTTGTCTCATCCTTGCCAAAGATGTTAGCGGGAAGAACCATGACAATTGTCGAGGAAAAGATCCAGTCGATCAAAATCCCCCAAGTCGGCGATATTAGGCAAGAAATTTTCCTAGCAGTGGATGATATCTGCATAAAGAGATCTATTCTTAAACAGATCATGCACAATATCCAGCCCTCGATATAGCTCTCAACAAAACTGACCTAATTACTGGGTCTAGTTGCTCTTTCCATGCCCCTAGAAGGAGAAGCAGGTTTAAGAAATTCAAATTCCAAAGCCTACTGGCAGAAGATCCAAATTCACCAGGCAAACAAAATACATCGGGACAAAAGGTCCATGCAAGTTCAATAAAAATGGCTAATGGTTAAACTTCAACAAGATTGGACACTTTACAAAGAATTTTCCTTAAGCTAGAAGATCTATCCAGTTTCTTGACGAGATAGAAATGTATGTTGATATCAAGGACAATGATCTTGAATCAGTTCTTTCACTAGAGGATGAACCACCAGAGGACACTCTTTTCTCCATGGATGTGTATGAAGAACATTTGCATGACCATTATCAGATCTTAGAGGCTTAGGGAGAATCAACAACATCATAAATCTTTCTCAAGTCCAAATTAATGTTTATCCATGCAAGTGAGGTAAGACGATTTAGGTTATTGCTTTCATGGATACTGGAGCAACATCATCGCTGATGTATCCAGTCGTTCTTCTTGATGATCAATGAATTTCCCATTTCAAGAACATATAAACTACATCAAATGGAATCCTAACCACCCCTCTTATCACAAAGAATCGAATCATAGTTGAGTTCTTCCTAGGTTTAAAGTTCAAAACAAAGTTATTCAGATCAACTGTCCCGGGAAAAGATCTCATAATTGGGTTTGACATCTACTGACAACTAAAGGATCAACTCCACATTGGAGCTTATGGAATAGCATTCAAGAAGAAATTCAGGCCATACTCGAAAGTCTCACGCCTATTTCAGATCATTAAGGATGAGAAGATCAAGGAGATCGAACAACAATTGGTGGAGCATTCATGTGCGGAATAACACAAGGAGTTTATGAAAAAGTGCAGAAATCCTTTATGGGTGAATGAAGAGTTTTTCATCAAACTCCCATTCAAGAAGAATGAAAACATTAAACCAACTAAAGCAAGCCACTCTGGCATAAACCAGAACACCTTCAGCTTGCAAAAAGGGATTGTATAGAACTCATGGAATTTGGACTAATCAAACCATCCGACACTAAATGGGAATATAAAGCTTTCTACGCCAACAAAAGAGCCAGCAACAAGAGGTAAATTGAAATTAGTCATAAACTACAAACCTCTTAACCACTTCCTCCAAGATGGTAAATTCCCTATTCCAAATAGATTCACCTTGTTTTCAAACATAGCCAAAGGTAGATATTTTTCCAAGTTTTACCTTAAATATGGATTTTGGCAATTGGGGATACGTCCTGAGAAAAGGAAAAATACATGATTTTGCATTCCTAACCAACATTTCCAATTGAAAGTTATGCCATTTTGGTTGAAACCTGCACCATCTCTATTCCAAAAAGCCATGATCAAAATATTTCAGCCTATCCTCCACACCTCACTAGTGTACGTCGACAACATACTACTATTCGATGATACTTTGGAGGAATACCTAACCTTACTTTGTCATTTTCATGATATGGTAAGGACAAATGGAGTCATTCTCTCTACAAAAAAGATGGTCCTTGTGCAGAAAGAGATTGATTTCATGGGGATGCATTTCAGTAATAGAGCATACAGTCTAGGTCCACATATTTGTCAAGAACTGCTAAAATTTTTGAACACCAATTTAACCATAATGAAGATGCAACAATTCCTAGGTGTGATAAATTATATTATAGGTTTTATTCCTGAAGTTCTACATACATTGCTCCACTTAAACAAGAAAAATACCTAAGTCTAGGGGAAGGAACAAGATGAAACAGTCCAGAAAGTAAAACAAGTATCAAAATAGTTGAAAACTCTCCATATCCCATCAGAAGGAAAGAATATATTGTAGATGAATTCCAGCAATAAATATTGGAGCACAGTTCTACTATAAAAAAAAGACGGCATATGAAGATATGCAGATATGCGAGTGGACGATTCAAAGATGCAAAACAACACTATCATGGGATTAAAAAGTTCAATTTCTTTTAAGTCAAATTGAATTCCTTATCGAGGTGGATATGAAAGTGTTCCCAAAGATGATACAGATAAGTCCGAAAATACTTCCACATCTGCAGATTCTCAAGCGGGCACAATGGTTCTCTCCATACAGGTTCCAAGTTAAACATCTGAAGGGGAAAGATAATTTTCGGGCAAATTTCCTATCTAGACAAGATGAATTTCCAAAAAGGTTTTTGCTAGAGCGAGCCAAAAAGAAGATGCAACCAACCAACCAAGTCTTCATGATCGCAACCCACTAGGTCCCAGTTAATCTAGGGTGCCAAGTCATCCACTAAACTTATTCATTTCGTATGTAGACCTATTTGATCCATCCATTCTAATAGAACAATGGACTTTCTATGAGCTTCAAGTGTTCAAAAAATATGGAGGATCCATCCTTAAGCCGTACAGAGTCAACCCAGAATACTCGTTTTGTCATATGTTCATACCACTTACTAATGATTTTCGACAAGAGCTCTTATGGATTTTTGGGTACTTATGTAACTAGTGTAATATCCTTATGAAATTCAAGTGCAACGTCTTCCGGGATTTTGACAAGATTTAACTAGCTCTAAAGATATTCCTACAGTGGTTCAGGCAACGAAAATATTGGGTTCAATGTTTTAAAAATTCATATGATGCAAAGGTGTTCATGCTATGATGGCCAATAAAGATAACTGATGGAAAAGTCCATGCTAAGTCAGAACTCTCATTCTATTGAAAATTTTCAGTCTCTATTTTATCCTTTGAAAATGAATATTATGAAGCACAAAGGTTTACCTTCCTGTAAAATAAATGCATTCCAAATGAAGTTTGGCCGAAGAAATGGGTGCCATGGAACCACACTGACAAACATCCTCACTGGGAAAAAGCCTGACATGCAGTGAAGAAATATCAAGCACCCTATGAGATCACTAGAGATGAGATCAAAAAGATAAAATTAAATGTTCCATCATTAGTTCCATTATAATTCTATCAAAATATGGGGCATTCCATGGCAAGAACGTCTAGTAGAAAATGTTACTTCAGAAGATCTTTGAAGAGGAGCATGAAAAATAAGAGTTCCTTCAATAGAAAACATTGCTTCTAAAGGAATACAGATGAAGGATTATCGCACCCGCCATCAACATCATATAACACTAACCTACTGGATAATGGTTGATTATATGTTCAATATTCTAGAAGCTCACCACCTCAGATTATCTGCCGAAGTTTACTACCCATGCCAATAAAAATACGGGCCTCACTTTACATGACATCACATGGACATCCATTGTACATATTAGGAAATTTATTGTATTAGGAATTGGTGTTTCTAGTTTTATTAGGCCATGTAGATAAGTGTGCCAACTTTATTTTATTAGGTTATGTAAATAGGTGTGCTAAGTGTGTTTTATTAGTCTATATAGATAAGAGAGCCAAGTATATCTTGTAAGATAGGTTTATCATGTAGTCCAACTCCTATATATAGGAGGATAGGTTGTACATTGGAGGGGAGAAGAAATCATTTTGTAAAATTTTCTATGTTCAATAATATAATTGTTTGCTAAATTCTCTCTTGTTCTTCCTTTCAAAAGGCGTGGTATGGCTCATCCTTAAAGTAGTATAAGGATTTGAAATATTGGGTTAGTTATCTTGTTACAAGTACAATAGTTTTCTGAGTTTACAACAACTAAATTTATAATAGAGTAAATGTTTTTCCGAGTTGAGTAGCTTGGCGAGGCATCTAGGTAGATGTAGAAGCCAACCCATTTTTAGGGAAAATATTTTATTTCTATGATGAAATTTATTGTTCGACTGACTTGGAAAGCCATTCTTCATGATGTTGAAGCCCATTCCCCCTTTGTAGGAAAAACTATTGTTCCTGGAATCTCACTGCCTTGCCTGCCGTTTCCTCACCCTGATGTTACTTGATCCTTAAAGTAGTATAGGGTTTTGAAATATCGGGTAAGTTAGCTTGGTATAAGTACAATATTTATTTTTTAAGTGTACAACAGCTAAATTTATAGTAGAGTAAAAGTTTTCCTGTGTTGAGTAGCTTGGCAAGCTATTCAGGTGGATGTAGAAGCCAGCCTATTTGTTAGGGGAAATCTTTTATTTTTATGATGAAATTTACTGTTCGACAGACTTGATAAACCTTCCTCCAGGATTTTGAAGCCGGGTTTGTGGCAATCCGTCTTTCGGCATGTTAAAGCCCGGTCACTTCTGTATAAAAACTATAGTGCCTGAAATCTCACCGCCTTCCCCATTCCACTCCGTGCCGTTACTCTAGTGGTATCATAGCCAGCATACCCTTTTGGAGTGAGGAGCAGTTTGGTTGAATATGAGTGAGTCTTTTCCATCTATATCCAGTCCTTAAATATCCATCTTTGTACAATCCTTGTAAATCCCTTACCAAAGCACATATTTCTGCCACAATTACCTAAACTCTTTCTTGTAAATATTACTATCTTTAGGAAGTAGATATAATCCCAGAGGAAAATAAAGTCTCTTCTACCTACTTATCTCTCCTAAATCTTTACTCCAATTTTCCAAAAAGACGACCTATCCATGATTACAAATTAGTTCCCTAGCCCAACCTAAACCTTATGGTATAAAAGAATCTGTTGCTACATCAAAATTCGATCAACACCCTATATTGCTACTTAGGAGGAAAATTTTTCCCCCAATAGATTTTGGATGACTTTCCAAAGCAATGAAAAAAGCACGGATTCACCCATATTCATTTTGGTGTTGTCCGTATCTCTGTCATTTTATGGAAGGAAAGGCCAACCTATTGTTGCTCATCTTACATCCTTGATACCCGATATTAACAGTACCAACATGCTAATTTGGGTACAAATAAGGGCACTTCGAATGCTGGGATAGTGTTTGTTATGTTATTCCCAAATTTAAACACATCCCTAAGCGATCCATATCTGATGGAGGCCTTGAAGATCTACGTCCAAATACAAGGAGCTCCACAAGTTAGAGATGCCATCCATCAACTCTTCACTACCAATTAGCTTGGCAAGTTCAGAACCATGAGATGGATCTTTCATTTGTGGTTGGTGATGATCCTTCACTACTACATGTAGACGCCACCACTAGAACCACTACATGCATCCAGATACCGAGAAAAATACTGATGTTGGGCATATTCTTATGCTTATTTTCCATGTTCTTACCCATATTTTGCCTTGTTTTGAGCTCATAATCCCTTTAGAATATATGAATTCATGTTTTCATGTGTCTCGTGAGCTAATGAATGTTTCTAGATGTTTAGTGTAGGAAACCAAGGAAATAGGATCCAAAAATGACTCAAGGTGTGAAGAAGAAGAGTTTGTGAAAGTCTGCCTGGGTCTATGGCTAGAGTGGCGTGCCCAACACTTGTGTTTTAGAGAAAATGCACCGAAGCTGGTGCTATGGATGGCATGGGGCGCTAGGCACCTTAGCTATGGAGACGAGAATTTTTCTATCAACTTGGCCAGATGGATGATGTGGAGCCCCAGAAGCATCACAGACTTAGGAAATTTTCCTAACATTTTGGTGCTATAGTGAGAGTAGGGCGATAGAAGGGTCTTGAAGATCACAAATTTGACTAACACTCTGGTGCTATGGTGAGAGTGGGGCGCCAGAGGTGTTAGAAGTGCAAAAGTTTTGTTATGTCCTTGGTGCTATGGTGAGATTGGGGCACCAGGAGCTATTCTTCGGAGGAAATTTGACTAACTCCTTGGAGCTGTACATGGGGTGGTATGCCGGACCCTCCTGGATGGGATTTTGCTGATTTTTAAGTCAATTACTTGAGGAGAAAAGCGTCATTTGAATTCTCACCTATATATATAACATCTAGGATATTTTTAGCATATATATTATTATATTGTTCATCATTTTAAAGGTTGTAAACGCAATATATGGAGGAGAGACAAGTTCTACTTAGGTTTCTTCTTTTCTTTCGTATTTTACTGAGAATGATGATGTTATCTTCGTTATGACTGGCTAAACGCCCATTCTAGGGTTTTGTCCATAGTTGATGGTTGAAGTTTGAAAGACTATTGATTGCTAGTTTTGATTCTTTCATAAAGGTTTTGTATATTTACTTTTTATAATTGCCTATTCACTAGCCTGATCAACTTGTGATTAAATTTGTTGGCTTTTGGTTGAACTTTGGAAAAGGGATCAAAAGGGTTAAAAATAAATATAAAATAGGAGTTCAAAGATCTTTTGGCTCATTAGTTGAAGGTTAGAACTTGTTGTTGAGGATAGCGATATACCATTCAATCTTGTTTAGTTGAAATACAAGTAGGCATAACCATCGTTTCATGTTTTTCTCCTACAACCAAGGAATAGAGGCATTATGGTTCATGAGATAGTTCTTGGATGCTCGGGAATGTGGCAAGAAATGGGATAGTAACTTGCAACTAGCAATCTTAGGATGAATCAAGCTAGCGTAATCATGTCTTGAGAAATCAACCTGATACGAAAATGCAAATTCCCTATATTTTCATCATCATTTGAAGTATAAAGTAATAACCTTATAATGATTGATCTGACAAGTCTCTAGGGGATCGATAATTAGTACATCTAGTCTTATATTACTTGAAGACAACGTGCACTTGTGTATGGTTAGGAGACATCAAGTTTTTTGTGCCGTTGCCGGGGAATTAAAGATAGATTGATCATTTGTAGGTTAGGATTTTTATTATGATATTCTGTATTTTACTCTTTTGTTTGTTTTTTTGTGAAGTTGCAAGTGTTGGCTTTTGGATTCACTTGATCTTGAAATTGAGAGAACCTTTCAAAGGTTAATCAAGGAGAACAACAAGCAGACATAGGACAACAACTAGGAAAGGGTTCCAGTGTTGGATTTTTCTATGCGGAACTTAGAAAATGCTTCTAAAGCAGTCATCAAGCTGGCCATCACTGGGAACTTTGAGTTGAAGGAAGGGACCGTGCGATTAATCCAAAACATTTGCCAATATTAGAGCAAGCCACACAAGGAACCCCATAGGTATTTGATGACGTTCGTAGAGCTGAGTGAGAAATTTCACTATCAGAACATGTTAAATGAGCATGTAAAGCTCATGTTATTGTCATTCTCCTTTATTGTTGAGGCAAAGGAGTGCCCTCAAAACAAGCTAGGGGGTTCCGTCACCACTTGGGAGGTTATTTCCAACAAGTTCATTAATAGGTTCTTCTCTTCAAGGAGAACAAAAGAGTTGAAAGGGAAGATCTCTGGTTTTGTGTAGTGAGATGTCTAGACCTTGGCTCAAGCATGGGAATGATACAAGGGCTGCTTAAGAGATTGCCCACATCACATGCTGCCGAAGGAGATTATCGAATACAACTTTATAGAATGGCTGAAGCCAGAGTCCAAAATCTTGCTTAATGCTACTACATAGGGAAAATTTTTGTCCATGAGCTATGATGAAATTGAAGCTCTTTTGATCCTCATGTCAGCCGGGAGTCAAGACTATCAGGACTCAGGTAGAGGATTTACAACAGCCAAGGTGTCTGGAAAGCTCAAAGTAGATAGTGTGGTGGAAATCAGAGCAGATATAAGTTAGCTGGTGAATGTTATTAGAAAAATTGTAACCACACCAGCAGAAAGTCAGGTTCATTAGTCAATTAGTTCCAGACTCCACAGCCATCGTATGAGGTGTATGGAGAAGGCCATGTTTACTGAGCTTGTCCACTTAACACTGAATCTATTGTTTTCCAGAAAACATGGTCGTGGTGGAGGTTTTGCAGATAACATCTATAACCAAGGGTAAAGGAATGCAGTCAATCCCTCATGGGGAAGGAACCAGAACATCCAAAGGCCCCCAAAGAATTATCTAAGGCCTCAGGTTCTACAACCGGGCATTTCACTTGAGGAAACAATGAAGTAGTGGATGGTTCAGTAGACTCAGGTGGTTAATGAGATGCAGAAGTACATGAATGAGATGGAAAGAAAAATGGGGAAACTGGCCATGCATCAGACTAATAGACCACAACGGGCACTTTCGATTAGCATCAAGAAGAACCCCAAGGAAAATGTGAGCGCAATCTCTTTGCGCAGTGGTAAAGAGCTTGGTGAGGTGATCCATAGAGAAAAGAAAATAGATGCGGAGCAGGAGGTGATGTCCAAACTGGAGGTTGGTGAGTCAAGAAACTCAAAGCCAAAGTTGGTACAAACCAGGCCATCCCCTCCTTTTCCTCAAAGATTTAAGAAGAAGAAGGAGGACTCAGCCAGCCAGAAATTTCTTCAGGTGTTAAAGCAGGTACATTTTAACTTACCATTCATGGAGATTTTGTAGGAGTTCCAAAATATGCCAAGTACTTGAAGAACATTGTGGCCAATAAGAGAAGATTAACAGAGTTTGAAACTGTGGCTCTCACGGAAGAGTGCAGTTCTCGGGTTCAATAAAAATTTGTAAATAGTTTAAGGACCCAAGGAGCTTCACGCTTCAAGTGGTGACTGGAAACAAGGAAATAGATTTGGAATTGTGAGACTTGAGTGCAAGAATTAATTTGATGCCTGCATCCTTATTTAGAACCTTGGGTCTCGGTGAACCGCATTTAACCACAGTAACTCTGCAGCCGGCCAATAGATCTCTTGCTTATCCTGAAGGAATAATAGAGGACATCTTGATTAAGGTTGGACCCTTCATATTACCTTTGGACTTCATAATCCTAGATTATTAAGTAGATGGAGTAGTTTCCGTCATTTTGGGGAGAGTATTGTTGTCAACCCGAATATAGGCCTGAATCGAGACACACGACAAAGAACACCGCGAGGCTCTGAGTTGACCCATGGCATGAACATTGTATCTAACATCAAAATATTCAAGAGGAAGTCTAACATGAATAATAAGGATGAAGTATAGAAATATCACATCATCTAAATACATAACACAAAGATGAAACTAAATACATGCTATGTCTTAAAAGACTCTACTACTGATAAGTTAATGGGATAAGACCCCAACTAACTCACTATAGTCTGAAACTGAGAATACTAAATACAACTGAAAAGAAGGGCCTTCGAAAGATTAGGACTCAGAACCTATGGATGAAAATTGCTAACTCTACAGATCTGACTAATGAGGGGACTAAGCCTGAATATTTGAGCTTGTATCATGAAACGATACATCATAGAGTGTGCGGTCAGTACATTGAATGTACCGAGTATGTAAGGTAAGTAAAACCGCTAAGTAAATAAAATCATAAATCATGCATATCATAAAAATGTAATAAGAAAAAGATTCTGAGAGTAAGGCATGCATGATATTTTTCTAAAATCATGATCCGAACATAACTGAATATCATAACTGAATTGAATGACCCAAAGCTGAAAAATTGATAGTCATAAGTAAAATTTAACATTGGGTCGAACCTGCTGAAAACATAATATCATGACTGATGAACATGCATAACTGAAATCATGAGGAACAATAAGAGACTCATCATATAACTAACATTACCACAATAGAGCTTACGTAGTTCCAACTGTCACATTCAAGTGGGCAAAGATGTCCGACGACTTGTCTAGTCTAAGGATGCTACCATGATATCGACATCAAGCTAAATGCCCCTTGGGGGCAAGGGAAGCTCACAAGGGAGGTCCCAAATAATCTGAACATACCTACGTTGGCTCTTCGCTCAGAGGCATAGGATTTACTGACCCTACTACTCGATTCAAGAAACTACTCCCAAAAATATGCATATGCTCTCCATTGTTTTTCAATGAAGTTGAACCATCTTCTAGTGACAAAGAAAACTCAAAATGTATGTGCATAAATCTGAAAACACAACATGAGGAGCCTTGGGCACAAACCATACCACAAGATTAAAATAGTGGGAGTCTAGACTCCAAAATCTATGTGGTAAGCTAATAACATGAAATTTAGATAAATCATAAAACATACTTGATCATATGGGCTTGCCAAATACTTAAACATTCTTGACTTAGTATTGATCATTCGAAAACATGAACATGGACATGGTTAATTTGAAATCATACCTTCATCACATACATCTCATCACACTAGAATACATATATCATATATCTCAACTTTCATGAACTTCATGGATGGGCATCATAAGTTGTAAAACTTGAAAACATAATTTGTAATTGAAACATTGTAAAATTTTCTCATAAATCATAATTCAACATTAGAAACATGCTTAGATCTAAATGCTGAGGAACATGGAGAGAAAGAATAAGCAGACAAGNCTATAGATTCATCAACTAGAATGTCATGAATTGAAGAGGGACTGGGCATGGGTGTGGATTGATACACCCATTCATGGCCTTACTTACCTAGAGAGGTTCGTATTATAAACCCTCTTGAATGCCCAATGGAAATTTTGGGAAGAACTTGAGGAATTTAGGCATAATCACCCTTAGGAGCTTCTAGACTTGCATGCATGAAAGTGAATAGGCTTAGACTGAACTTACCCCTCTTAAAACACACTATTCTGAGCTAAAAATGATGTAGTATAGACCTTAGGAACTTAGGAATTACGGAAAACCCCTAAATAAATTCGCATGAAAATACTCACTGCCAGTCCCAACGAGGGACTGGACGGCTAGTGCCCATCACAACGACTCGTGGTCTACTTCTCATTGCCTACACTGGAACTTTTCAAGACTGGTCACCACGAGGGACACCATGACACGTCGTGTGCCCGACGACTCATGGTGACTGGTCGTTAGATATCCAAATTCTTCATCTTTCATTCAACCTTTGACCATAGACCACATGATGACTTGTGGTGGTGACCACGACTCATGGTCCCACCCATGGTCAACCTCAAATCCCAAAACTCAACTAAGTCCAACCTTCTCCCCACGAGTCACTCAACGACTCGATGTGCACCCAACGATTAACTGGATCACTCGTCCTGTGACCTAGTGCAAAAAATCCTATTTTCTTTATTTCAACTACCGTGTCTGATCTTAGGGTTTTCAGGGTATTACAATATCTCTCCCTTGGGAATATTAATCCTTTAATGTGGGAAAACATACTGAAAAGCAGAGAAATACAATCATCATACTCAAATATTGAACATACAAGTTGAAAACTAACGGAGTAGCTGACTCCAAACTGAACTACTTGACTGAACTGATTCATGAATCACACGTACAGACATTAGGCATGAAGGAAACTGAGGAACATGAACTGGACATGAAATTTAAAAGAACACTAAGGAGGAAACTAATACCTCAAGCTGAAACTGAGACAGAAGGGAATAGATGTGGGTATTTATCTATCATTTCTTCTTCGGTTTCCCACGTATCTCCCTCAACATGCTGGTTTCTCCATAAAACCTTGACTGAAGCTACTTCTTTGTTTCTTAGCTATCGAACCTGATGGTCAAGTATTTCCACTGGAACCTCCTCATAGCTAATACTATCCTTCACACCGACACTCTCCACCAAAACAACTAGAGTTGGATCAACTAAGCACTTCTTTAAGAGCGATACATAAAAAACTGGATAATCTGAAGCTAATTCTGAGGGCAACTCTAACTCATATGCTACTTTGTCAACCCTTTCATAATCTGGTATGGACCAACATAATGGGGACTAGGTTTCCCTTTCTTTATGAACCTCATCAATCCCTTCATGGGAGATACATTCAAAAACACCCAATCATCGACTTCAAACTCAAGTTCTCTTCTTCTCACATCTGCATAGGACTTTTGGCGACTTTGAGCCATTTTCAACCTGTCCCTTATAAGCTGAACTTTTCCCATGGCCTCATGGATTGAATCTGGACCTATCAATGTAGCTTCACCAACCTCGAACCATGCAATAGGTGATCTACACCTTCTCGCATAAAGAGCTTCAAACGGAGCCATCTGAATGCTGGAATGGTAGTTGTTGTTATATGAAAACTCAACGAGAGGAAAATGGTTATCCTAACTAACCTTGAAATTAATCACACACGCTCTCAATATATCCTCAAGAGTCATAATAGTATGCTCCACCTGTCCATCTATTTACGGGTGAAATATTGTGCTAAGCTTAACTTGAGTACTGAGTCCCTTCTGAAATGATCTCCAAAACTAGGAGGTAAACTGAGTACCTCTATTTGATATGATGGAAAATGGTACTTCATGAAACTGAACTAACTCCCGAATGTATAACATAGCATAATCCTCCACTGAATCGATAGTTTTGATTGGTAAGAAATGAGCTGCCTTAGTCAACATATCTACAACCACCCGAATAGAGTCATACTATCAATGAGTGTGAGGCATCCCTGTAATGATGTCCATATTGATATCTTACCATTTCCAAGTATGGATACTAATGTCTTGGAGCACACCTCCAGGTCTTTGATATTTCACTTTCACTTGTTGACAATTCAGACACTTAGCCACAAATTTTACTATGTCCTTCTTCATGCTATTCCACAAATAGACTTCCTGTAGGTCACGGTACATCTTGGTGGCCCCTGGATATATAGAATATTTGGAACCATGAGTCTCGTGCAACATCCGACAATAAAATCATCAACAACCGGAACACACAAATGACCCTAATATCAAAGAACACTATCTTCACTTTTGGAGAAGACTTCTACCTTTTGATTCAAAATGGCCTCCTTCAGTTTTACCAAAATAGGATCCTTGTCTTGCCTAGCTTTAACTTCGGTCTCTAAGGATGATTTTGACCCATTCTGAACAATGACACCACCATCGACCGAGTCAACATGATGGACTACTAGCAGTGCATGCCAATCTACATCCTTCACTAATTCTTTCCTTTCCTCATCTTCATGGGACACACTCTCCATACTAAGCCTACTAAGAGCATCTGCCACCACATTAGCCTTGCCCGGATGACAGAGGACACCCATATCATAATCCTTCAACAGCTCCAACCACCTCCTCTTGCACAGATTCAGATCCTTTTGGGTAAACATATATTGTAGGCTTTTCTGGTCCGTAAACACATCTACATGGACCCCGTACATATAGTGTCTCCAAATTTTCAAGGCAAATACTACCACCACCATATAAAGGTCATGAGTCGGATAGTTATTTTCATGGATTTTTAGTTGCCTGGAAGAATAGACTATAATTTTACCGTGCTACATTAGTACACAACCAAGACTGATCCTCGAGGTAGCACAATATACCACAAACCCATCGATATCCTCAGGTAGGGTCAACACCGGTGTTGAGGTGAGTCTAGTCTTCAACTCTTGGAAGCTTCTCTCACAAGCCTCCGACCATTGAAACTTCACTTTCTTCTGGGTCAATTTAGTCAACAGTGATGCAATCGATGAAAACCCGTCAACAAACATTCGATAGTAACCAACTAAAGCCAAGAAACTCCTGATATCCGAAGACCTCACTGGTCTAGGACAATTCTTCACTACTTCTATCTTTTGAGAGTCCACCTGTACACCCTCACATGAAACCACATGACCAAAAAATGCCACTGAGTTCAATCAGAACTCACATTTACTAAATTTAGCATGCAACTGGCGATCCTTAAAAGTTTGTTGCACCACCCTCAAATGAGCGGCATGCTCCTCCTCGCTCTGAAAGTGTACAAGGATTCATCTATGAAAACAATCATGAACATATCAAAGAATTTCTTGAGCACCCTATTCATCAAATCCATAAAAATTGCAAGAGCATTTGTTAGTCCAAAAGGCATAACTACAAACTCATGGTGACCATACCGAGTCCTGAAGGCTGTCTTCGGAATATCACTCTCTAACTCTGAGCTGATGATATCCGGATCTGAGGTCTATCTTAGAAAAGCACTTAGCGCCCTAAAGTTGGTCAAACAAATCATCAATCCTATAGAGAGGAGACTTGTTCTTGATGGTAACTTTTTTCAAAGCAATGCACAAACAAAGAGAAGCATCTTTCTTTTGGAGAAAGAGAACCGGTGCACTCCATGGTGATTCGCTAGGTCTGATGAATCCCTTGTCTAAGAGGTCTTTTAACTGCTCTTTCAACTCCTTTAACTCAGCTAGAGCCATTTTGTAAGGAGGAATAGATATAGGTTGCGTATCGAGAAGTAGGTCAATACCAAAGTCGGTCTCCTGCTTGGGAGGAATTCCTAGTAAATCATCAGGAAACACCTTTTGATACTCACACACTACAGGAACTGACTAGATAGTCGGGGTTTCGGATGTATCATCCTTAACCCTAACGAGATGGTACACGCAACCTTTAGAAATCATCTTTCTGGCCTTAAGGTAGGAAATGAAGCGACCTACAGGCACAACTGAAGTACCCTTACACACTAGGACTGGCTCACCCAAAAATCAGAACTGTACTGCAGGGTTCTATAATTAACTGAGGAATAACAAGCATGTAGCGAATCCATGCTGAAGATAACATCAAAATCAATCATGGCTAACTCTACTAAGTCTACTAAGGTGACTTTATGAAGAATTGGGATAGGACAATTCTATATACCCGTCAAGTTATAATTGAATCACTGACTACAGTAGAGACTGAGAAGGGTTCTAATACGATTTCTAGACTAGATCAAAAAGTACTAGAAACATAGGGCGTCATAAAAGATAAAGTAGCCCATGGATCTTAACAATGCATATACATCAAGTTGGAATACTCATCAACCAGTGACTACATCTAGGGCTCTTTAACTTGTGGTTAACATTACTACATCTAGGAGACCTCCTACTCCCTATCGATGCTAGGGCATAAAATCTATTTTGACGCCGACAACCACCCGCACTAGTAGATGCCCCCTGTTAAGCTAGGCATGCTGGTGGGAGCCGTCGAACCTGGATACCGGGGCCTCGCCCCTATCATGACCCGTCTCTGCCATTAAGCAATCTCAAGCATATGTCAGGCTTCCCACACCCGTAACAAGCACTTGAACCTTCTAAGCACCGAGACTCCCTCTGTCTCCGACCACATCTTCTACATTCCGAAATGCTTGACTCTGTGGGTATACCGACCTCTACATACCAATGCTCATTCCCTATGATCGCGTATGGATCTAGATGGAACACTAATTGCCAACGGCGCTCGGGGCCGAAGATCTCTAGTGGGATCACGACCAGCCCATTAGGTCTCTAATGGGAGAATCCAAAGGCTATTGGTCCCGGCCCTCTTGGCCTCTCTCTCTTTCGCTCACTCACCCGTACCACTCAATCACTGGGCATATAGAAATATCCAGGGAAAGTCAATGTCCTCGCATGAAGCATCGCGCCTGCGCTCCTTAACCAAGCAGTATGCATACCATGCACGGTCCGATTCACTTGAGCTCTCCGATTTGTCACCATCTCAGGAGCATACTTGGAAAGACGCAGTTAACTCCAAGGCATACTCTTGAACTATCATCTTTCCTTGATTTAGGTTCAAAAAATCATCTTATTTAATCTCCCTCATCTCACGAGGGAAGAACCGATCCGTAAATGCGCATGAAACTCATCCTAACCAACAGGGCCGCTCCAACTCCGCCCTACTTTCCTTCCATTTATTGAACCAAATATGAAAAACTCTTTTCAATGGTATGAGGGCCGCATCACGCACTCCTCTCCGCGCCTCAATGGTGTGTGTGATCTTTCGGCACTTTATCAATAAACTCATATGGATCCTCATCCACCTTGGATCCAAGATACTGGAGGGTTCATTCTCAAAAATAACTAACTCTTGCAGCCACCACATACCAATTTTGGAGGGACATGCACTACCACCTATTGATTGACTCCGGTAGTCAAAGCGAGCTAGGCATTTGCATAGCCGCCTAAACTCTACGTGGGCAACCTACTTGGGTACATGCTCCTCATGGGATGAAGCGGCTCATTGGTTCCCATCCCTATTGCCATTCTCGTCCATTTCGATTCCCATTTCTTATTTTGTTAACTCGGTGAGAGGAATGATTTTGCAAATATGTATAGCAATTTCCATTTAAAAGGATATAGAGAGATTTCACGCACAACATAGATCATGAAAGAAGGGAACATTTCCTAAACGTCTCAGCCTCTTCATCAGGTGTGGCACGTTTCACACCCGTGAAAAGACTCTACTTAACGCAGATCTAAGATACCTAAGGACACTTGCTAAAAATCAAATGCTCGATACCATGTTTGTCACTACTAAACATAGGCTTGGATTGAGACATGAAATAAAGAACCCCCAAAAGGCTCGAGTTGACCTACAAGTCATTAACATGATATCTAACATCAACATACTCAAGCGGAAGTCTAACATGAATAATATAGCGTGGTCTGGAAATACTATATCATCTAAATACATAAATACAAAGTCAAACCGAATACATGTTATGTCCGGGAAGCCTCTACTATTGACAAGTTGATGGGACAAGACCCCAACTAACTCACTAAAATCTAAAACTGAAAATACTAAATACAATTGAAAGAAGGGGCCCTCAAAAGATGAGGACTAAATCCAACTCAAGAAGAAAAGTGCCAACACTACAGATCTGACCAATGACAGGACTGAGCATGAATATCCGAGCCCGTAGACAAGAAAAGATACATCATAGAGCATGCTAGCCAATATATGGAATATATTGAGCATGTAGGTATGTAAAACCTATACGTAAGTAAATCATAAATCAAGTATATCATAAAAATATAATCAAAATAAGATTCTAAGAGTAGGCTTTGCATGCTATTTTCTAAATTCATGATCTCGAACATAATTGGAATATCATGAATAAATCGAATGACCCAAAGCTGAAAAATTAATAGTCATAAGTACAACCGAACATTAGGTCAAACCTAATAAAATATAATATCATGACCGATGAACATGCATAATCGAAATCACGAGGAACAATGGGAGACTCATCATATAACCGGCATTAAGATGATAGACCTTACGTGGGTCACGACCATCGTTCTCAAGTGCGTAGCCGCCCAGCCTTGCTAGGGCTAAGGACGCTATCATGATATCGGATATTAAGCCGAAGGTCTCTTGGGGGCAGGGGAAGCCTGCCAAGGGAGTCGCACACCCGCATACCTATGTTAGCCGTAGCTCGAGGCGTAGGGTCACCGTCCCTTAGCCTACTCAGCTTCTTGACTTACTCCCAAAATATGCATATGTTTCCATCATTTTTCAACAAAGGAACCATCGTCTAGTGATGAAGCTAACTCATAACATACATGCATAAATTTGAAATAATAACATGAGGAGCCTTGGGCTCAAACCATACCACGTTTCTAAAATAGTGGGATTCTAGACTCCAAAATCCATGTGGTAAGCTAATAATAAGATTAAATTTTGATAAATCATAAAACATACTTTCATCATATGGGCATGCCCTTAAACATGCTTGACATAGTCTTGATCATTTAAAAACATAAACATGGACATGATTAATTTGAAATCATACTTTCATCGCATACATCTCATCATGCTAGAATACATATATTATAGGATCTCAACTTTATGAACTTCATGGATGAGCATCATATGTTGTAAAACTTGAAAACATAATTTGTAATTGAAACATTGTAAAATTTTCGTAGGGAAGTATAATTCAACATTAGAAGCATGTACAGATCATACCCATGATTAATACTTAGAGAATTCACATATTGGGCTAAAACCCCATAGATTCATCAACTAGAATTTTATGAATTTAAGAGGGATTGGGTATGGGTGTGGATGGAGCAATTCCATTCATCTCTACGAACCCGGAGAAGATCTATTATACAACACTTTTGAATGCCCAATGGAAAATGGGGATGAACTTGAGGAATTTAGGTTTGATCAAATTCTTAGGAGCTTTTAGACTTGCATGCATGGTAGTGGGAGTAGGCTTAGAATGAACTTACCCTTCTTATAACATACTATTCTGAGCTAAAAACGACGTAGTATAGGCCTTAGGATTTTAGAAATTATGGAAAAGACCTTAATAAATTCATAGGAAAATATTCACTACCAAATTCAAAACGAATGACTCGGATGACCTGTGCTCACTACCACAACTTATGATCTACTTCTCATTGCTTGCACTGGAACTTTTCAACACTGGTCACTATGTGGGACACCATAATTCATGGTGTGCCGATGACTCACGGGTGTGCCGATGACTCATGGTGATTAGAAGCGCGCCGGGCCAAAATTTTTCATCCTTCATTCGACCCTTCACCCCGCACCACCTGATGACTTGTAGCTGGTCTGCGACTCGTGGTCCAAACCTGTGGTCAGCCTCAAATATAAAAACTCAACTATGTAAAAAACCTTCTTCCCACGAGTCACTAACATCTCGTGGTGCACCCAACGGGTCACCGGACGAATTTTGTCCCGTGGCCCGGTGCGTAAAATCCTATTTTCTATATTTCCCAACTCCCGGTGCCCAATCTTAGGTTTTGGGTATTACAATTCTAGCCACTACACGCTATAATACAGAAGTTGGGTAAGATGTCGATTACTACGGATAGTCGAGAGGAAGTCTTCGATGTGTTTAGAGTGGCAAGATCGCTACCTCATTATGAGAATTTCACAAAGGAAGCAAGTGGTAGAGCTCGAAACAGAGGGGCATTTGAGCAGCATGTGCTGCATAAGAATTTAGCCAGTGCAATAGGTGATCCGAACTATCTCACTAAGTTTAAGGAAGTGAGAGTGACTCTACTGCCGCGACATTAAATTAAGCACGCATGGGAGGCAACTTGTGATTGTCATGCCATGACTATAATCGAGGTGCTTGGTGGGAGGAAACTTGTGAATGTAATGCCATGACTATAACTAAGGCGCTTAGTGGGAGGCGACCCACATTTTTCTAACATTTTTTTATTTTGTAAAGGATGAATAGGGATTTAAAGGCAAAAAGAGCAGGGAAAATGAGCTAAAAATGGTTAATTTTGGGTGAGATACCTTGCATGGGGCAGAAGGTATTAGTTCCAGGTTGGTGCTATGGGTGGCGCTCCGTGCAGCCCCTGTCCACGAAGTAAAACCTTTTCTAAACGTGGCAAGCGTGACTGCACTGCGCCAAGGTGTTGTTGTTCAAAATTATTTTAGTCCAATGGGTCAAAATTTACCCAAGGACCTTTAAATTATCAAAAACCCATGCCCCGTACATTTATTTTAAATCACCATTCATCCCCTCTAACTAAAAGTAAAACCAAAAGAAAAAAAAAATTCTCTCTCTCTTAGAAAGGGTCGTTACCCCTCTCCCCCTTCTCCCCCATTGTTTTCTTTCTCCAAGAACCTTGGTCAAGCTTGTATCTTTAATTCAATGGCAATTCTCTTCTCTTGGTTATGTAGTGTAAAAAATCATACCCCATACCCTTTTTCCCCAAGTTAAAGATCCAAATCACCATTGTTGGTGAAAACCTTAAGTTTCATAATGGGTTTCACAGCTTTAATTTATTAAATTCTTCATGATAACGCCTATCCATTTTGGATTGCTTATTTTTGGTTGAATATAATGATTTTAAGTTGATGGATAAAAAGGATAGATAATTTGAAATTCATGATTTTGGTGGGCAGAACATTGATTGTAGAGAGAGAAAGTATTTTGTTTCAAAGTGTTGGAATGTCAAAAACTTTGTTGTTGAGAAATCTGCTAATTAAGAATTGAATGTAGCTACTTCTATGTATGGGTTACTTGAATGATGAATTAATGGAGAGAAGGTTAAAGGAATGGCCTAAAGGAGGAATTCTTGAAAAAATTAATAGAGGAGAGCCTCGTTCTGACTGTAGTTCTTTGAGTTGTATTAAGTGTCTTAATTGGGTATAATAGATGTGGGTGAAAAATCTTTGCCTCCGTTGGCCCAGACAAAGACAAAGGGCACCTAATTACATCACACATTCCCCTCGAATGGGAGAGACCAATCTGGATCTACAATAATGTGAGCAAAGTGGGCGAAGCCTCTCTCCTCCAAGCATTCAAAGGCCTCAGATATGCCTCCTATCAAATAAGAACTTCACCTCCTTCTCATAGTTTGCACAATGGTTGCGCAATCTTTTGAAAAGTCCTTGATGAACCTTCTATAGAATCCCGCGTATGCCCTAAAAACTCTGGCCCTTTTATAGAACTAGGTGATGGCAACTCCATCTATTTGTTCAATTTTGCCTTGTCCACCTCTATCCCCTTTTCGTGAGTTTTATGATCTAGCACTATTCCTTCGACCATTAAGTGACATTCCAATTTAAAACCAGATTAGTTCTTCATATCTATTCAAAACTTCGCCCAAATGCTTGACGAAAGATTCAAATTATTTGCCCACAATTGAGAAGTCATCCATAAATAACTCGATGGTATCCTCTACCATAATGTAGAATACCTATATCACAACGCTAGAATGTGGATGGTACGTTACACAACCTAAAGGGCCTTCTCGCTAATAGATATTCCATATGGACAAGTGAAGGTGGTCTTCTTGGTCTTTCGGAGCAATAGAAATTTAATTGTACCCCGAATAACCATCAAGAGAATAGTACCATCCTCTACCCTACAACCTATCAAGCATCTATCCATAAATGGCATTTGAATATGGTCCTTCTAGTCCAGTGGTTGAGCTTTCAAGAATCCATGCATACACGCAAACCCTGTGACTACATATTTTTATCATTGGGTACTTTTATCCCACCTTATTTGGCACAAATTGACCTGGGACTTATCCTCTATCCGCAATAGGGTAAACTACACGAGCGTCTAGAGACACTTGATAATCTCCTTCACTACTTCGTATCGGTGGGTTTAGTCATCTCTAATGCTGTACTTGGTACACAATTCGGCTTGAGTTGAATTTCAGGGTTCATATTCCTAGAGGGATCCCAACGATGTCGCCGATAGTCCATCCAATTGCCATTTTATGGTTTTCCAATACCCACCAAAGCTTCTACTTTCCAAAGCTTTTCCAAGTCAGTCATAATTACTAGAAAAGTATTGTTTTCTCCCAAGAATGAATATTTAATGCAGAGGTAATGCCTAAGTCTCAGAACTGGTGGAACCTCAACTGATGTTTTTTCTGGAGGAGGCCAATGATTCTTTAAGTCAAGGTCAGATGAGTTTGTAATTTATCAACTCAGGATTTTAAGCATGAGCTTTAACTTAGTTTTTAAGTCTTTTAGTTGGATTTTATGAACTTTTTCCTTTGGATGTTGAAGGTACTTAACTTGAAGAGAAGGAGCATGAATTTTAGTAGAAAGGATGAAATTGCGTAAAACCAGCGCTCCATCGAGAACACCGGAGAAACGCTGGTCAACCGAGGCAACCATTCGAATGATGAACAACTGCAGTCCTGCGGCTCATGACACCGATCTTGGGCAGAATTGCATGCCCAAGTGATACGCAAATGCTTCATTTCAACGTGTTTATCTATCGTTATGTGTGCATTCTCATGGATTTTTAGTTAAAATGAATTTATACTAACCAACATGATTAGTGTTGCTTTGCATGTAAATGGAATTTTGGGAAGCTAAGATACATGTTGGTAAAATTGAGAATGGACTTGGAAACAAGGAGGGAAAAGGTCAAGGAAGAGCAACAAAAAAAGAAGGGCTCCCACGATGAGCCAAAGTCACGTTAAGCATCGAGGAGGCACTCTGCCCGGTGATTTAATTTTTGGCAATTTACAAGTGAAGGCTCGCGACATGAGGCAATGCCACGCGATGCGAGTCGTGGCACGTTGAGTACAATTACTCGGGACATCAATTTCCAATGTAGGTGCGCGATAGCACTGTGGCACGTTGGTCAGGCTCCGCGATGCAGGCCATGGCACGCCGAGGTGAAAATTCTGAGGAGCAAATTCGCAGAGGGTCCGATACCCCGTGGCACGGAGGAGTGCTCCACGATACACTCCGTGCAACGTTGCTGTTATTCCCAGAAAATTCTCAATAGTATAAATAGCACACTTACGTTTATTTTTTAAACATTCTAACTTAGTTGAGCAAGAACGTGGGCGCACGCAACTGAGGGGACGAAAATTCTGTGGTTCTTGTCTATCTCTTTCTCTCTTTTATCTCAATTGTTTGTATGATTTATACTATTGGATGATGTTTAATCCACAAATGAGTTGCTAAATTAACTTCTTGCTGAGGTTAAGAAACAACTGTAGTGGAATGTAAATTGTTGATCATTTCAGTTTTCATCTTTCTTCAATGGTTGTTCTATCAATTCTTGTTCTTACCGCATTAATGTTTGGCCAATGTTAATGTATATCTAAAATATCCAATTTTGATTTTGAAAAGGAAAGAAATTGGAAAGTTGTGAATTAGTAGGATATGATCTCTTCTTAGTTTGGGAAAATTGAGAATTGATTTACATTTAGAATAGAAATATATCTGAAAGTCTTATTAGTCAATTAAGGAATCGTAATGTATGGCTAGAACATGAAATTCTTTATCACAGAATGTAGATTGGAAGGTTCATGATTCTTAAGTTGGATAGAGACGAAGTTCCAATCCATAGGTACAATTTTAACTAGCAACCGAAGGAAAGATTAACTGAATTGTACTGATAATACTACCCCGCATGTTCGTTTAACCTCGCCTTGCTCATTACTATAGTTCCGACTTTCACTTTATAATTTTGTCTTAGATTCGTATTGGATTAGGAAACTCAACTCTCAAAATATTATTTCTTTGGTTGTCCGCATTCTTAAGGATATAGTTCATTAACACTTATGTTAATTAATACCTTAGTTCAGTCCCTGTGGGATCGATACTTGGCTTATTTAAGCCACTTTACTACTTGTTCGATCACGTGCACTTGAGTGTAGTTACCAAACACCCGAACAAGTTTTTGAGCTGCTGCCGGGGACTAGCACTGGTGCTATTTTCTTAGTGTTAGCTTATAATTTCTATATAAGTGCTGCCAACTTGATCTTTAGCTTACTCTTGCAGATATTGGAATTCGTTGAACACTCGGCAAGAGATAAGGAGCTGGGTGGATTCATACTTAGAGGCGGAAAGACAATTCCATTATCAAAGAAGGGAAGCTCTAGAGAAGAAGCTGCATGTGCTAAGACAGACAATCCTGGCAACAACAGAATCACCACTTTTGAGGGCAGTGTTAGTGCCCGAGAAACAGAAGCTAGGCGGGTTCGCGAAGGCAATCCCATAACAATGTTACATCAAGTATTCGCAGACCTGATCCAGGAGGGAGGTTTGAGCTTAAATAGAACATGTTGCAAATTGCTGCACACCAGCGGGCAATTCACAGGTCTCCCTCACGAAGATCCAAAACAACATCTCCAAAACTTTTTGGAGATAAGTGACACTTACATCCCCGCCGGAGTATCATCCGATTACGTAAGGCTTACATTATTCCTATTTTCATTACTGGGGGAAGAAAAGAGGTGGTTGAAAGCTGAACCACCTAACTCTATCACCACTTGGGATGATCTTGCAAAGAAAATTCTTGATACAATTCTTTCCATTCGGCAAAACAAAGAAGACTTAATGTATGGCTAGAACATGAAATTCTTTTATCGCGTAAATGTAGATTGAAGGTTCATGATTCTTAAGTTGGATAGAGACGAAGTTCTAACCATAGGCAATAATTTTAACTAGCAACTGAAGGAAAGATTAACTGAATTGTAATTGATAAATTACTACCCTACATGTTCAAGCTTAACCTCATTGCTCATTACTATAGTCTGCATCACTTTATAATCTTGTCTTAGATTCGTATTGATTAGGAAACTCAACTCTCAAAATATTATTTCTTTGGTTGTCTTCATTCTTAAAGATATAGTTCATTAACACTTATGTTAATTAGTACCTTAGTTCACCCTCGTGGGATCGATACTTGGCTTACTTAAGCCACTTACTACTGTTCGATCACGTGTACTTGCGTGTAGTTACCAAACACCCGAATAGGTTTTTGGATTTGCTGTTGGGGACTAGCAATTGGTAAAGTTATTTTCTTAGTGTTAGTTTACAATTTCTATATAAGTGTTGACAACTTGATCTTAGCCTTACTCTGCGTATTGAATTCGTTTCGAACACTCGGCAAGAGATAAGGAGCCAGAGTCATACTTAGAGCCCCAAAGACAATTCCATCGTAAAAGAAGGAAGCCTAGAGAAGAAGCTGCATGTGCTAAGACAGACAATCCTGGAGCAACAACAGAATCCGCCACTTGTGAGGGCCGTGTTAGTGCCCGAGGAAATGGCAAACCTAGGCTTGTCACAAGTGGGCAATCCCACATGCTAACAATGTTACATCAAGTATTCGCAGACCTGATCCAGGAGGGAGGTTTGAGCTTAAATAGAACATGTTGCAATTGTTGCACACCAGCCGGCAATTCACAAGCCCCCTCTCAAGATCCACAACAACATCTCCAAACTTTTGGAGATAAGTGATACCTCTACATCCGCCGGAGTATCATCCGATTACGTAAGGCTTACATTATTCCCATTTTCATTACTGGGGGAAGAAAAGAGGTGGTTGAAAGCTGAACCACCTAACTCTATCACCACTTGGGATGATCTGCAAGAAAAGTTTTGATACAATTCTTTCCATTCAAGAAACAAAGAAGACTTAATTTAAGTGGCTAGAACATGAAATTCTTTTTATCACAGAAATGTAGATTGAAGGTTCATGATTCTTAAGTTGGATAGGAGACGGAAGTTCCAATCCATAGGCAATAATTATTAACTAGCAATCGAAGGAAAGATTAACCGAATTGTACCGATATAAATTACTACCTCGCATGTTCGTTTTAACCTCAGAATTCTCATTACTATAGTTCAGTCGCACTTTATAATTTTGTCTTAGATTCGTATTGATTAGGAAACTCAACTCTCAAAATATTATTTCTTTGGTTGTCTGCATTCTAAAGATATAGTTCATTAACACTTATGTTAATTAGTACCTTAGTTCGGCCCTCGTGATCGATACTGGCTTACTTAAGCCACTTTACTACTTGTTCGTCACGTGCACTTGAGGTAGTTACCAAACACCTGAACAAGCTTTATGCTGTTGCCGGGGACTAGCAATTGGTAAAGTTATTTTCTTAGTGTTAGCTTACAATTTCTATATAAGTGCCGATTAACTTGATCTTAGCCTTACTCTTGGGTGCATATTGAATTCCTTTCGTTGAACACTGCAAGAGATAAGGAGCCGGTGGAGCTGCTACTTTAGCTGGAAAGACAATTCCATCGTAAAAGAAGGAAGCTCTAGAGAAGAAGCTGCATGTGCTACACTGCATAACTCGGAGCAACAACAGACCACCACTTTTGAGGGCCGTAAGTTAGTGCCCGAGGAAATGGCAATAAATGCTCCGCGAAGGGGCAATCCCACATGCTAACAATGTTACATCAAGTATCTGCAGACTTGAGCCAGGAGGGAGGCTTGAGCTTAAACAGAACATGGTGCAATTGTTGCACACCGGGCAATTCATGTGTCTCCCTCACGGGAAGATCCACAACAACAACATCTCCAAAACTTTTGAGATAAGTGACACTTACATCCCCGCTGAGTATCATCCGGATTACGTGAGGCTTACATTATTCCCATTTTCATTACTGAGGGAAGCAAAGAGGTGGTTGAATGCTGAACTGCCTAACTCTATCACCACTTGGGATGATCTTGCAAGAAAATTTTTGATACAATTCTTTCCATCCCAAGAAACAGAAGACTTAGAAGTCAGATTCTAAGTTTTAAAACAAAGAGAGGTGAGAATCTGTATCAAGCTTGGGAAAGGTTCAAATCTATGTTACGGGATTGTCCTCACCATCACCAAATTCAATGATGTGTTGGTGCATACTTTTCATAGAGGGTTTGAACCCCACACAAAAAATTTTCTAGACTCAACGCACTGGGACAAGCATTAGAAAAGACTTATGAGGAGGTTTATACTTTGTTAAATCGTATTTCACCGGGAAATCTAGAGTGGAATGTGGAATCTTCTGAGGAGGAAACAGGAAAGAGGCAGGAGTCTTTGAAGTGATGGTCTTGCAGCCTATCGCCGCAAAGATAGCTGCGTTGCAAAATCAACCCTGGGCTTCCAACCACTTCAAGCAGTGATGAACTTGAATCAACCTCAAGCCCCATTTAATGTAGTGCAGCAGGGTTGGTGTGAAGTATGTGGTAGTAATGAACACCGTGCTGAGTGTTGTGGTGCAAACCCAGATTCAAGGAACTTTATTGGGAATGTACAGAGAAATAATCACCAAAGAAGATGGCAATAATTACAACTTGAATTGGAGAAATCATCTGAATTTCTTGGGGTAAGTAGTAACACAGCCATCAAGGGCAGAGTTCGAATTAGAGTGCGCAGAGAATCAAGGGGCAAAAGAGAATTATCAGTCTCAATACAGAGAAACAATGCACCTCCTCCAAATTCACCCATCAACATTGAGGAAATGTTTAAAACAATGTTAGTTAACCAAGCTCAAAATGCAGTCGCATTATGTGAAATTGGCGCAGCAGACATAAAAAATAACCAGTTAGCGACAAAAGCGTTGGAGTACCAGTTTGGACAACTAGCTGAGCTCAAAACACTAGCCAAGAGGAGACTACCGAGTGACACTCGACCCGAATCCCAAGAAGGTTAATGTAGTGACCAAGGAGTGGTTTGACAACATAAGGAGGTGGAACCGTGAAGACCACCTCAGCAGTCGAGTAGTAGAGAAAGATAGAGGGAAATGATGATGAGAGGGGGATGGAGAAGGCAGCTGAAGCAGAAAGACCACCACCCCGTTCCTTCAAAGATTAAAGAAACATAAGGAGGAAGCTTGTTTCAAAAGTTCAAGGAGGTTCTTAAACAGATACACATTAATTTACCTTGGTTTAGGTTTTGCAAGGAGTGCCAAAATATGCAATGTATATCAAGGACATCGTAGCTAACAAAGGTAGATTGACGGAGTATGCTAAGGTGGCGCTACGAGGAGTGCACTTCCTTGACAGAACAAGCTGCCAACAAAGCTCAAGACCTTGGGAGCTTTACAATTCGGGACACACTGGCAAAGTATCCGAGCTGGCGGATTATGCGATTTGGGAGCGAGCATAAACTTGATGCCAACATCGGTGTTAAGAAGTTTGGGCTGGGCAGTCCTAGACCAACTACGTAATCTTGTAGTTAGCGACCGTTTCCTTGGCCGTACGTGATGGCATTGTGGAGGACGTGTTGGCAAGTGGGCTCCTTATCTTCCCTAAGAGATTTTATTGTCCTAGATTTTGAGTCGATGCGGAAGTCCCATTTATTTTGGGACGTCCTTTCTGGCAATCGGGAGAGATTTGATTGATGTAGCTGCAGGCGTGCCTAACCAGCGAGCGCATGACAAAGTTGCTGAGGTATTTGATGTATGAGGCGCCAAGCCGGGGTCATCTATGAGAGCCAAGAATCAATGTGCTAAACCAAGCAGAAATTCTTCAGATTGTTGATTCTCAGATCCATTGAGGAGCATTGATGAGTTTGATCATTTCCGAGATAGAGATACTTATGTAAGATGGTGCAAATGTATAATGAACCAAAATGATATCTCGTGAAGCATGACTTTCAAATTTCTTTAATGAGGTCCCTGGAACTATTTCCAAAACCATCTATTGAGGAAGCACCAAAACTGGAGTAGAAAACATTGCCTCCACATTTGAAATATGTCTTTTTGGGGGAAGATGACACTTTTGCTGGCCATCATCTCCGGCACTGATTTGAGGCACGTAAAGGAAGCATTGGTGGTTCTCAAAAGAAGGAAGAAAGAGATGGGCCGCAAATGTCGAGTATTCGGTATCAATCCAAATTTTGCACACAGAATTTTCATGGAGGAAGGAGCAACTATCTGTACAACATCATCGGAGGTTGAATCCGATGATGAAGTATGGTTAGAAAGAAGTAATTAAGTGAGGGTCGCCCACTTAATGGGTCAGCCCTGCCTGTGTCCTAAAGAAAGGAGGGATGACCGTGGTCACCAATGAGAAAATGACGATCCCTACACGCACTGTCACAGGCTGGCGGATTTGCATGGACTACAGAAAGCTCAATGAAGCCACAAGGAAAGATCACTATCCTATCCCGTTCATTAATCAAATATTGGGCATTGGTCGACAAGAATATTATTGTTTCATAGATGGGTATTCGCCATAACCAACAGCCATAGCACCGAGGACCAGAGAAGACTACTTTCACATGTCCTTATGGGACATATGCTTTTAGGCGGATGCCATTTGGTTTATGCAATGCACCCGCCACATTCCATAGATGCATGGTAGCGATCTTTCATTTACATGGTGGAAGATTGCCGAGGTATTTATAATGATTTTTTATTTTCAATAATTCGCTTGCTACTTTGCGTAATCTTGACAGGTGCTATCTCCCGTGAAGAATCCAACCTTGCACTCAACCGGGAGAACTGTCAATTCTTAGTTAAGGAGGGTATCGTCCTTGGCCATAAAGTATCTTGCAAGGGGTTGGAGGTCGATCAAGCAAAGGTCGTGGTTATTGAAAAGCTACCACCACATGTGTCGGTGAAAGGTGTTCGCAATTTCTAGCATGCAGGGTTCTACAGATTGTTCATATTACAACTTCTCTATAATTTCTAGACCAATATGCAGTTGTTGAAAGAGGTGAAGTTCGAAGTTCTATGAAGATTGTGTCAAAGCATTCGAGGAGTTGAAACAGAAATTGATAGAAGCACCCTATCCTTATTTCTTTGGATTGGGAAATAAACTGTTTGAACTTACGTGTGATGCAAGCGATGTGGCTGTGGGAGCTGTATTAAGGCTAGGAATAGAATTTTTCATTCTATTCATTATGCATGAAAAACACTAGACATGCCCAAGTTAATTATACAAATACATAAAAGGAGATGCTAGCATTGGTGTTCGCATTTGATAAATTCAGGTCCTATTTAGTGGGTTCTAGAGTAGTGGTGTATACCGATCATGCAGAAAGTATCGTATCTGTTTAACAAGAAGGATGCAAATCCCAAAGGATCCGATGGATCTTGTTGTTGCAAGATTTGACACCTAGAGATTCGGGACGTAAAGGGAAGCGAGAATCAAGTGGCGTATCAGCTATCGCGGGACAGAAAGTCGGTCGATATGAAGGAAGGTGACAGCATCAAAGTGGAGTTCCTGGATGAGCGTACTTACTTGGCAATAAGGGAAGCTTAGATCCTGGCAAACATTGTGAATTTGCTAGTGAGTGGAGTCTATCCACCGAGGCTACGCTCAAATAGAGAAAGTTGAGGCATGATTGGGTAAAAGTATTTTATTTGGGATGAGACGTACTTGTTGGCTGTGGACTAGGATGAGGTGATGAGAAGATGCATTCCGAGAGCCAGATTGCAGAAGTTTTGAGGAGTTGTCACTCTTCATTGAGCATGGAGTGGCACCACGTAGGCGTAGAGTTTGACAACGCACAAGGTACTCACAACAGTTTCTTTTGGCCTACACCGTTTAGGAGACTCTATGGCATACGTAAAATGTGTGATAGATGTCAAAGGACAACACTACAATTGGTAGGAGGCAAGATGCCGCTGCAGCATATATTAGAAGTGGAGATCTTTGATGTATGGGGCATAGATTTCATGGGCCCGCTCCCACCGTCATTTGCAATCACATCTTGGTGGCCGCTGATTATGTATCAAAGTGCGTTGAAGCAACACTGCCCTGTGAATGACAATAAGGTGGTAATAAATTTGTGGAAAAGCACATTTTCACAGGTTCGGCCACCCTGAGCCATTATCAGTGATGGAGGGCTCATTTTGTAAATTCAAGTTTCAAGAACTTGCTAGCTAAGTATGGGGTGCGCCACAAGGTAGCAACAACATATCATCCCCAAACTAGTTGGGCAAGTGGAGGTATCGAATAGAGAAGTGAAGCAGATTCTCCAGAAAACAGTGAATGCACAACGTAGTGATTGGTCAAGCAAATTCGACGATGCGTTGTGGGCTTATAGAACTACTTTCAAGACACCAATTGGAACTTCTCCGTACATATTGGTCTATGGAAAGACATGTCATCCGCTCGTGGAGCTAGGAACACCGAGCTTTCCGGGCCGTGAGGAAATTGAACATGGTTCTAGAGCTAGTGGGTAAAAAGAGGCTGATGCACTCAGCGAACTTGATGAGTTTCGTTGGCATGCCCATGAAAGTGCCAAGTGCTACAAAGAGAAAAACAAAAGGTGGCACGATAAGCATATGGTGCATTGGATATTTGAGCTAAGTGTAAAGTGTTGCTTTTCAATTCAAGATTGAACCTGTTTGCAGAAATTAGCGGTCCAAATGGTCAGGGCCGTTTGAGGTAGTAAGAAGGACCCTGCACGGGGTAGTGGAGTCGTGGCAAGAAGATCAAGTGCTAATGCTCTGGTAAATGGACAAAGAAGGCATTATTGGGGTGGAGTGGACATTATTCGAGAGAAGACATCCATCACTCTAGAGGATGATTGAGGCCGAATGACGTCGAGCCGTGACGGTAAACCAGTCGCTGCCCGAGGCAACCCGTGAAATTGCCGTATTAGATGAGGAAATTTTTTTTTAAAAAAGAAAAAAATTTTGCGTTAAACCAATGAATTCTAACCAATATATTGTGGTGAAACGATTTTCAGGTGGAACGGAGGGCAAAATGCAAAGAAGCGCATAGGAAAAAATGGAGGTGGAGAAAAAATAAAATTGGCATTACAATGAGCCTACGCTGATGCTCCTCCGTGTCATGAGGAGGTGCTCGCTAAGTACCCTCTCGTGACATCGCGTTGTAGCCTATTCCGAAATTTTTAAAAAATTCCAGAACACTGGCGTGATGGCTCCGTGTCACGGAGGGGGTGCTCCGCGTTACCCACGTGACACGTTGAGTGTTACTTTCGCCGGGTCACCTCTGGTCACCGGGTAACCCGCCGAAATATCACTTCAAAACCCCGATTTCCTCATTTCTTACCTTATTTTCCCTTCCTCAACGACACAAACCTCTTAAATTCCTCCTTCCCAACGTGACACGGACCTAGGCACAAGTTTTCTTAAGTTTTCTTCAATTTCATCAGATTAAAGGTATGTTCTTGAACTAACCTCATTTTTGCTTTAATTTTCTGATTCTTGAACATGTGCGTGGTGAGAGTAAACTTGCCCTATGAAAATTAAGCGTGAATTTATTAAGTTATGATTGATTGATGTTCATAGTATCGTTATGAGTATAAGGAACTCGATGAATGCATGTTTTATTGAATTTTTTATAAATTGGTAGCTAGGGTTGGAAATTGAATAGAAGAAGACTAAATTTGTTTGAAATGTGAAAAAATTTGTTGGTTTGTGCATGTTGGGTGAAGTGAATGATGTTGTGATTAAAGTTTAATATGCTAAGTAGATAAGGGAATTTTTTGGGAAAATGAAATTGCTGAATTGCATAGGTTGTTGAGAAAAAAATTTGGCCGAATATGATGATGTAATGGAATCGATGCAGATATTTTTATTCATTGTACGAAGTCTGAGTAGTGGCTATAGTAATTATTCCATCGAATTATATGAAGGCACTAAGCAATGTGAATGTTAGGAATTGTGAAATCATGAATGTCTTGCCGAATTGTTTTAATTGCGACTAAAGACTAAGTGTGGGGTGATCCAATTAAACCCAACCTTAGTTGTAGATAGTTATGATTTGAATAACATGGGGATTGTATGGTTAAATGTGCAGGAACAATGTCAAGGTGACAGGATAAAGGGAAAGGCGCGTCCACATCAAGCCAGCAGGAAAATAGTTAGATTGGGAACAACAGTTCCAGTAACACTGGTTCTCGCGAGGCTAACGCTCACAATACTAAAGCGATGGGTGATCGATGAAGGGAAGAAATGGTATGCAAAACACAAAAACCAAATACTTCCCGAGGAGCAAATAGCAAGGGAGTCGCTGGCACAGGAATTCCCAAGGATCGTGCCACCAGATTGACGCGCTGGGCTGAACTTCATCTTTGAAGAGCCCAGTGGAGTGCAATATCCATCTCGATTCGTGGAGTTCTATGCCAACCGAACCCACCCTCCGGCAATGGCCACAATTGTTAAGATCATGGGGCAGGTTGTCACCTTGAGCCCCATCACCTGAATGCTATATCGGGGGCGCGGGACACAGACGCCCATGTACTCCGGTAGCTGAAAATAACTCCACCTTAAGTGTGGACATCGACGCACTCTATGTGGAGCCCGTTCAACAACACTAAGTGGAGATGGTGCACAGAGAGCTACCATCAGACACTGTCCTACTCTCAGATGAACAGGGAAGCAGGATTTGGTTAAAAGTGTGTGTGTTCCTGCTCGATCCCAGGGGTGCACATGACAGATGTCACCCGTGATCGAAGCTCTCGGTGTATGCCCCGATGAAGGGCCGGAGATAAATGCGGGGCTATGATCATCTCCATGAAGAGAGCCCGACTCCATCAAGGCACAGGTACGGGTTCGGTTGTTTGCTTACGACGTTCCTGAGGGGACTTGATATCGAGGAAGAGGCCCGTATTACATCCCGCAAATCGACAGGTGTGCCTTGGATGTCCCTAAAACAAAGGCACCCGACACTACTCCATGGCCTATTTCTTCACTAGCCGGAAGGACATGCTCAGGATGATTAGTATATTTCCCGCATGTACGGATGCAGATGCTGCAGTTGTGCATAGGTGGGAGGCCAAAGAACAAGATGAGATGTGGTACCGACTTAGATACCTCTTTGGTGAGAATGCCCGGGCTCTGCGCGAGTGTGGGCCCAGCAATTGTGGAGCCCGTAGATGATGATGTCTCCACTGATGAGGAGACACGCCGTGAGGACTCAGATGTTGAGTCAGATGAAGACGGGGGGGACGATTCGGATATGGGAGACGAGGCAAAGACACCCGATGAAGAAATTGAATACTTCAATTGATTAGGGAGTTTCACCACCCAACTTTGTGATATGTTGGAGACTATGTGAACACCGGGAGCGTTGTTCGGTTTAAGTGTGGGGTGGGAGTAGTTACGTGCTGGTTGTTTTGTTGTTGTTGTTTATGTTCATGTTTTTGTTGTTGTGCCCGTGGAAAAATTTGACCTTGTGACTTTGGTGTCCGTAATTAAGTTGGTGTTGTAATGAATGTTAAGTAGTGCTTTGTTGAGCTGTTGTTGGTTGGTTGTGTAAATATTCTTGTGTTGTGTAAATATTTTTGTTTTCTATCGAAATTATCGATATTTTTAAATTTTTTGTTGAACTTTTTATGATTAGGTTTCTGCCGCTTGTTTTCCTTGCTTTTACCGAGAATAGTCCCATTGAACCGAAGTCGTAAATAGTGATCGTTCCCTATGATTGATGGATGACGATCGTCTTAAGGGAAATGTAGTCTATAGGAGAAGCTTTTTTCTTTCTTTATTTTCTTTTTTTGTTTGTGTCCCATACGTACGTTATTTCATCGTTCAGAATTCTTGTTACGTGTTGTACATGATATTAAGTTGCAAAGGTGATTCGTATGAAAGCATGCAAATATGTAAACATGTTGAGATACCTAGGCCATAGAGTTCGATTCTGGCAGATCGAGGCTTAGTAGTGAATTCTTGTAATTACGATTGAAGAGTCTGTGAATATGTCTTGAGTTGAGTATGCAATGAGGAGGTGAGGTTTCCTGATTATTCCTGCTATTGTGAAGTGTCTGAACATTCCCGGTGTATGTACGAAATGAAATGAAGGATGTGTATTGTACGAGAGGATGTAGGCATTTCTTTCATTTAACCGAAAGTTTTTCCATTATCATACCTACCTTGAATGTACATCCTAGTGAGCCCCATTGAGCCTTTAGCCTATTTTTTTCTTTCTTGAAGAGGTACAAACCGAGCTTAACTCCTTCTTTTCACAACCGCACTTGATCCAAAACTCTTAAGCGCTTGAAAAAAACAATTTTCCCACAAAGTAAAGAAGTGAGAATTGTGAAAAGGAAGGAAAAGCAGAAGTGGTGAAAGTTAAAGACAAGGTCAAAGTGCACTTTAAGGGAAATTAAATAAAATAAAGATGCATAACTAATCTTTGTTATTGAGTCGAGTGTGCTTAAAAGAAATGGGAACAAAACAAAGAAAAATTTCAAGAATTAGAGGATGAAGGAAGAAACAAAAGCCCATATTATGATGGTGGGATGTATTGAAAACGCTTAAGGAAGCTAGTTGCTATTATTGGTTAGCCAAGTATATACTAGTTCCTTAGCTTGCATTACAACCCGTTAAGTCTTACGTGATCTTAGATCACGCGTCCTTATATTAGTGGAGTAATACACTAGAGTGGGCCTAAGGTTCATGACATGATGCATGATTAATTTTTGGGAGAGAGCGAAATTGTGTTCATATACCCTACATGTAATGCTTTGGAAATCATATGATTGGAAATGGGAAGATTCTCTTGTGTTGTGAGGGAACATGCTTGACAAGAGATTAAATTTCGTGCTCCGATGTCTTGTCAGTTGATTTGCATGAGTTTGTTGATATTGAGAGTCGATTCTTGGAATAGGAGGTCTTAATGCGGTGTATGTCATTGTATTGATGAGACCATGCATGTTTTCTTGATGATTTTCATATTAATAATCGGTATAGCCGTGGCTTTCAAATTGTCGAGCGCCAAAGTAGCTATGCTTGGGTTTCAGTTGCATGAGATGTAAGAGTATTGTTCGAGGACGAACAAGGCTTTAAGTGAGGGGTAAGTGATCTTGGCAGAATTGCATGCTCAAGGATACTCAAATGCGTCGTTTCGACTTGTTTATCTATCGTTATGTGAGCATTCTCATGTGATTTTTAGTTAAATGAATTTATACTAACCAAATGATTAGTGTTGTTTTGTGAGAAATGGAATTTTGGGAAGCTAAGATACATATTGGTAAAAATCGGGAATGGACTTGGAGACAAGGGAGAGCAGCAAAGATAAGGGCTGGGCTACGGAGCGTGTTGTCACGCCATCGAGGAGGCACTCGCCTCGCCAAAATTTAATTTTTGGCAATTTCCAAGTGAAGTCTCGTGTTACCCATGACACGGAGGCACCCCACGCGATGCAAGTCGCAAGTACGCTGGAGTACAATTACTTGGGACATCAATATCCAGTGTAGGTGCGCGATAAGACCGTGGGCACGTTGTCCAGGCTCGTGATGCAGCCGTGGCACACCGAGGCAAAATTCGAGGTGCCAAATTCCGTGAGAGGGTCCGCGATACTTCGTGGCACGAGGGAGTGCTCCGTGATACACTCCGTGCCACGTTGCTTTGTTATTCCGGGAAAAATTATCTATAGTATAAATAGAACACTTAGGTTTATTTTTAAACATTCCAACTTAGTTGAGCAAGAACGGGTTACAGGAAGTTGAGGGACGAATATTCTAGGGTTCTTGTCTATCTCTTTCTCTTTTATCTCAATTGTTTGTATGATTTATGCTCATTATTGATGTTTAATCCACAAATGAGTGGCTAAATTCACTTTTTGCCGAGGTTAAGAACAATTGTAATGGAATGTAATTATTGATCATTTCAGTTTTCATCTTTCTTCAATGAATTTTCAACACCCTTCTTCTTACTGCATTAATGTTTGGTCAATGTTAATGTATATCTAAAAATCCAATTTTGATTTTGAAAAGGAAAGAAATTGGAAAGTTGTGAATTGGTAGGATATGACTCTTCTTAGTTTGGGAAAATTGAGAATTGATTTACATTCAGAATAGAAATATATCCAAAGTCTTATTAGTCAATTAAGGAATCGGTAATGTATGGCTAAAACATGAAATTCTTTTATCACAGAAATGTAGATTGAAGGTTCATGATTCTTAAGTTAAATAGGAGACGAAAGTTCCAATCAATAGGCACAATCCTGTCTAGCAATCGGCTGAAAGATTGAATCAATTGTATTGATAAAATTACTACCTTGCATGTCTGTTTTAACCTCATCTTTGCTCATTACTAGTTCAGACTCACTTTATAATTTTGTCTTAGATTCGTATTGATTAGGAAACTCAACTCTCAAAATATTATTTCTTTGGTTGTCTGCATTCTTAAAGATACAGTTCATTAACACTTAAGTTAATTAGTACCTTAGTTCAGTCACTGTGGGATCGATACTTGGCTTACTTAAGCCACTTTACTACTTGTTCGATCATGTGCACTTGCGTGTAGTTACCAAACACCCGAATAACAACAATCGGGATGGGATAGATGGGATGTTAATAGAATTGGGAATTACTAGTTTTTCATGACCCGAATGGAGGCCCGGATCATAGACGCCAGAGGAGGGACACAGAGGGACCCCAAGTCGACCCATAGCATAAGCATATAACTAACTAATTCAAAAACTGAAGGAAACACGAATATAATATCAGTGGAAGTCTAAAGCAACATCACATAAGAATAAACACTCGAAACTGAATACATTACTTAGTCTGAAAAGCCTCTAATCTGGACGAGCTGATGGGATAAGAACCCAACTAGCTCCACAATGCAGAACAAAATATATATAGAAGAAACTGAATGTCTAGTCCTCGAAGAATGAGGGCTCACCAACTCTTAACAGGTGCAACATTGAATAAGTTGACTAAGATCTGGGCTGAAGCGTGAGTCGGGTCCTATATCATGAAAAGATACATCATAGAAAGTATGCGGTCAGTACGTAAAATGTACCGAGTATGCAAGGTAAGTAAAACCTCTATAATAAGTAAAATCATCTGAACAAAACATTTCATAACATAAGCTTTTAGAAAACTGAGAGAACTCACACACATTCTTTCTAAATCATAATCCCTTCATGATGTGACAATGCATAACTTTATAACATTAACTAATTCGAATGACTCAAAGTTGAGATGCAACATTTATAGAAAAGCTTAACATTGAGTCAAACCTTACTTTTAGAAAATGCATGCATACATAGTGATCACGAGTAGTGAATATGAAAATCTGAATTATATGGACAATGGGAGACTCGTAACTTAACCGACATACTACGATAGAGCTTACGTGGTCCCGACTATTACACTTAAGTGGGAAAAGCCATCCAAAACCTTGTCAGGGCTGAGGATGCTACCATGATATCGATATCAACATCATGGGCCATTAAGGCTGGGGATAGCTCACAAGGGAGGACCCAAATATAATATAATCAACCTACGTATGTGCGTACTTCTGGGGCTTAGGGTTGTCTACCCTTAGCCCGCTCGGTGCTAGACTCTTCTCCCAAAATAGGCAATGCTCTACATCGTATAAAAACAAAGCTCAACATACTCTAGTGACGAAGCTCAACATGAAATCGTGCATAAACTCAACATCATTTAAAAACTAACTCAACATCGTCTATTGACGAAGCTCAACAATGAAATCATTCTTAGACCCAACTTTGTATGAAACGAAGCTCAATGACAACATACATATAAATTATGAATTTATGCATGTAAGAAGCTTTACTATGAAACATACCACAAGCTCAAAGAATAGTGGGAGCCNCTTTACTCCAAATTTATGTGGTAAGCCTACTTTAGAAATATCACTTCATCATCATCAATATAAGGTCCTTTCCCAAAACCTTATCATACTTGAAATCATTCAATTCATTTGAAAACATAATAATTTGGGATATTTCACTCCAAAATGAGGTAATAAAGTAAATTCAAGAAAATCATCATTCATACTCAACATTGGGCACTACCCAAAGCTTCATCATACTTGACTATACTAGATTCATATCCAAAAATTCAATTATAGACATGGGTAACTTAGAACATGCTTTTCGTCATCAAAATCTCTTCAACATCATACATTCATCGAAAATCTCTTCTTTATGAACTCCCTACCCATGGGCCTTTAATTTCATAAAACTAGAGAATTTAACTTTAATCGAAAACACTTTAAAAATATGCCCATGCCTCATATTCAATACTAAGAACATAAACAACTAATACCTATGTATAGAGATTGAGAAAATATGCAATTGGGTAGAGACCCCGCACTTGATCATTGGAGATTCATTCTAATAGGAAGAAATTGGGCATGGGTGTGGGAGGAGAACACTCATTAAAAACCCTACATACCTGGAAACGAGGAATTTTATCACCCTTCAATTGCCTATGATTAGATTCCAAAGGAAACCTTGAATTTGGCCTTGAATCACCTCCTTCAATCCTTCAACCTTGCATGCATGGGGAGTATGCACTTCGAATAGGTCTTCCTCTACTAAAACCCCTTCCAAATGAGCCCTAAAAGATGTAGTATAGGGCCTTAGGACTAGGAAATGACATAAATGCCCTTACTAAAATTGCAGAAAAAACCTGCACTGGGTGATCCCATGATTGAACCAACGGACCGTGGGAAGATATCACGACCCGTGGTATACGCCCGTGGTCCAGACTTCCAAACTTCCCGATTTTTTATTTACACCCACGGCTCAACAGGACGAGTCGTCCTTACGAACAACGGGCCGTGGTTTCAAACCGTCTTAGCAACTGCCAAGATCCACTTCCTTCCCACAACCACTAACAATGGCCCGTGCCTTCTTACAATGGTTCGTTGTGACGCCCGTGGTCCAGACTACCACCAGGCCTAGCTTCACACCACGACCACATACAACAGCTCGTTCTTTGTTACCACGAGTAATTCTATGGCACGTCCTGCAACATTTTTCCCAGATTTCTGTATTTTGAATTTTTAACTCCCCAAGTTTATTCAAAAGCACTTACGGGTATTACACTGTAAATCAAGTTATTACTACTTAATGATGAAATTGTTGAGTTTATTGAGAAATATGCTCTTGTGTTTCTCAATTATGAGTAGCTAAATCTATAGCTAGAGGGGTGTGATGGTGGATGTTTGATATAATTGGGTATTGCTATATTTATCTTGTTATTACTAAGTTAGTGTAAATCTATTGAATTCTCCTCAAATTATTGTTGATTGCTCCTAGTTGCAAATATGGGTATTGTTTTCTTAGTTTTGGCTTGAAAAAGAAGGATTATGTAATGGGGGAGAACTTAATAGTGGATTGGGATTTGATTATGTGGGTTTGGGCTAGAATAAGCCAAAACCCATGGTCATAATCCCTTTAGATGTTGATGGTTACAAATAGCTTAGCCCCTAACCCAAACCATATTGGAATAGTTGAATTGAACCTTGAGGTTCGAAAGGACTTGAGGATAAGGCACCCAAGTGGTTGAAAAACATCAAGTGCCATCTTTTCAAGGTTATTTACACGTATTAGTAATAACATTATTGACTAGTAAATCCCAGTTCGATTGACATCCCATCTACACCACACCTATGGCTTTTGCTCATTATTGTTTCTCGATTTTGGTTATCTTGCTTTGTTGATTAGCTAATTTTAGAGTTCATAATATTATTGCATTCGCTTCCCCCAAAACTTACTTTTACGTCTTCATTGCTTGGATGCGAATCAATTCAATTCACCATGGTTAGAAATAGCTTAGCCCCTAACACAAACCATATTGGAATAGTTGAATTGAACCTTGAGGTTCGAAAGGACTTGAGGATAAGGCACCCAAGTGGTTGAAAAACATCAAGTGTCATCTTTTCAAGGTTATTTACACGTATTAGTAATAACTTGATTGACTAGTAAATCCCAATTCGATTGACATCCCATCTACACCACACCTCTGGCTTTTGCTCATTATTGTTTCTCAATTTTCGTTATCTTGCTTTGTTGATTAGCTAATTTTAGAGTTCATAATATTATTGCATTCGCTTCCCCCAAAACTTACTTATACGTCTTCATTGCTTGGATGCGAATAAATTCAATTAACTAAAAAAGTCTTGTGTAAATCATTCTCTATTCCTTGTCGGATTCGACCTCGCTACCCGTTGGGTTATTTGTTTTTATACAATGATTTCTTACATTTTCTCTAAACTAGTAGTGTATTTGACCATTATTAAAAATTGCACCGTGCCAGTGAATATTGATTGATATCCTTGAGTTCTTTGTTAATTTGACTTGATCTGTCATCTTCATTAGTTCGAATTTACTATTTTAGCTGGTGCCTCATTTCCCCATTGATGGTTTGTGGGTGATATGCTAATGAGTCCCTTTAAAAGGCTGCTGAGAGACCTCGAGAGGGAACCTTATGTTGAGACCCTCTAATTGATGGATAAGATATGGAGGAGAGAAGGAAGAAAAGAAATAGTGTTGATGGTCATTATGAAGAAAATAGAGGTACTAATGAATTGTATGATGAGTTTTCATATAAGGTACCAACAAGCAAATCAAGGCTATGGGTATTATTATAATAAAAATCAAGATCAGAATGATGTCTGTTTTGATGAGATGAGTAGCCAAAGAAGTGATGAGTCCCTCTCATCTTGCATGGAAAACACTCTTGAGGTGGTGCTTGAGAGAGTTATTTCGACTAATTCAAGAATTCAGGAGTTGTGGAGTGAATTGTTGGACCTCACTAAAACAGTGAAGGATCATGATATGACCATAAAAAAGCTAGAGGACAAAATGAACTTGTTAACATCTCAAATGGCAGCTCAACAGGTAACAAAGGAAACAAAGGCTTCATCACCCCTAGCCAACGTGGATGAATAAGTATTGTGATAGGATGTGGAAGATGAAATTATGAAAGAAATGTTTTCTAGACTTTTCTTGAGAAGTGACGGATTAGAGGAGGTGTGTCAAATGAGTAAAGGGATAGGAACATACGCCTTCCAATTGAGGAAACTCGATATCGACCTAAAAGATTGGACAACCTCACCATCACATCCATCCATCATTGTACCTCTTGTCTTGGAACTCAAACCATTACCTGCCTATTTGTGATATGCATATCTGGGGGCAAATGAGACACTCCCGGTGATTATCTCAACAAAGCCCACTTCGCAACAGGTATAATAACTTATAGCAGTATTGAGAAGGCATATTTGAGCAATAGGGTGGTCTATAGAAGATATCATTGGTATTCCTCTAGGTATTTGTAATCACAAAATCAACCTTCAAGAGGATTGCAACCCTTCAGTTGAGCATCAGAGGCGTTTGAATCCACCTATGCAAGAGGTAGTCAAGAAATATATTATTAAATGGCTAGATGCAGGAATTGTGTATCCTATCATTGATAGCAATTGGGTAAGTCCTGTCCAATGTGTACCAATACAGTTGTACCGAATGAAAAGAATGAGATGATTGCAACTCGCCTAGTTACCGGATGGAGCGTGTGTATGGATTATCGTAGGTTGAACTCCTGGACAAAAAAAGATCACTTTCCAGTCTCCTTCATTGACCAAATGCTAGATTGCTTGGTTGGAATAGAATATTATTGTTTCTTGGATGGATATTCCAGATACAATCAAATTTCTATTGTGCTTAAGGATCCAGAGAAAACCACATTTACATGTCCTTAAGGGAATTTTTAATTCAAGAGGATTCCTTTCAGTCTTCGCAATGCTCCCCCACTTTCCAGAGGTGTATGATATCAATTTTTTGGATATGGTGGAGGACACTATAAAAGTCTTCATTGAGGACCTCTCAATTGTGGGAGATTCATTTGAAGATTGCTTGGTATATATAGAAGAGGTATTGAAGATATGTGAAGAGACAAACTTGGTACTTAATTGGGAAAACTGTAATTTCATGGTGAAAGAAGGGATTGTTCTAGGAAACAAAATTTCTGATAAAGGGATTAAGCTAGACCAAATCATCATGGCACCAGATTGGTCAATGCCCTTTGAGATAATGTGTGATGTCAGTGATGTAACATTCGGGGAAGTCCTTGGTCAGTGGAAGGAAAAGATTTGTTAACCTATTCACTACACTAGCAAAGCCATAAATGACGCATAAACAAACTACACAGTGACGGAACAAGAGCTACTCGCTGTAGTGTTTGCATTTGAAAAGTTTGGGGAATATTTGTTGGTGACCAAAGTGGTGGTGCACACGGACCATGCGGCACTCAGATATTTGATAACCAAGAAAGATGCTAAACCCAAGCTTATTAGATGGGTCCTGTTATTGCAGGAATTCTACTTTTAAGTGAAGGATCATAAGAGCTATAAGAATCAAGTGGCCGACCATCTACCGTGCCTAGAGACAAGTGGTCAGCCGGGAGCAGCCGGGAGTACATGAGGAGATTAATGATAACTCCTTGATGAACATATTCTGGCTACAACTGATGACTTAACACTGCGGTTTGTAGATTTTGCTAATTATTTGGCAAGCAATATCATACTTGAGGGATTGACCTTTCATCAAAAGACGAGATTCATGAATGACATTTGGAAGTTTTATTGGGAAGAACCCTACCTTTTCTGTAGTTGCACTGATCTTATAACGCATAGGTGTGTCCCAGAAGTGGAAATGGTACCAATTCTAGAGGTTTTTCATTCACCGCAAAATTGGGGCCATTATGGTAGTGTTTGGACAACAGTAAACGTGTTACAGTGTGGCTTTTATTGGCCTACCCCGCATCAGGATGCCCATGACTTTGTGAACCGATGTGATCAGGGTGAACGAACCGGGAGAATTCAAGGAGGAAAAAACTTCCTTTGACACCAATCTTAGAAGTGGAATTGTTTGATGTGTGGGGGATCAATTTTATAGGCCCCTTTGTGATCTCCCATGGAAACAAGTACATTTTGGTGGCGGTTGATTATGTCTCTAAGTGGGTAGAAGCTGTAGAGTTTCCTAACAATGAGTGAAGGAGTGTAACAACCTTTTGAAAAAGCTAATTTTCTCATTGTTTGGTACCCCTAGAGCTATCATATGTGATGGAGGATCACACTTTTGCAATCGACTGTTCAACACTTTAATAGCCAAGAATGCTGTGAAACACAACGTGTCCACCTCTTTTCATCAACAAACCAATGATCAAGTAGAAGTTTCCAATCAGGAAATCAAAATCTATCTTGACTAAAACAGTCAATGTGAACAGAATAGATTGGGCTCAGAAGATAGATGATGCCTTGTGGGCATATCAGACTGAATACAAAACACCTATTGGAGTGTCTTCATACCAGCTTTTTTTTTGGAAAATCTTGCCACCATCCTATTGAGCTAGATCATTAGGCATTGTGGGCACTAAAGATCTTGAATCTTGATTCGTGGAGAGCCGTCCAACGGCGAGTGGAAAATTTGCATGAGTTGGATGAGTTTAGAATGTGAGCATATGAGAACTCAACTATTTATAAGGTCCGCATGAAGCATTACCATGAACAGAAAATCTTGCATCAAAATTTTGTTCTGTCAGAATTGGTATTGTTGTTCAATTCAAGACTGAGGTTATTCCTAGAGAATCTCAAATCTAAATGGTCAGGGCCATTTAAGGTGTCCCAAGTTTTTGGAAATGGTGGCATAGAACTTCAAGGAGAAGATGGGTCAAAGTTTATGGTGAATGGCCACAGGGTAAAAAAATATTTGGGAGTGTTGGAGGAGGTTGGTCAATAGAGGTCATGTACCTGGATGAGGCATAGCGCATAAGGAGCCTCCGTCGTGCCACAACGTTAACTAAGGCGTTTCTTGGGAGGCAACCCAAGAATTTTTACTTTAAACATTTTGATGCTTTTCTGTTTTTCATTTTTTTAGGTAGATTGGATTCAAGGGGAATAAGACCAAGGGATAAATGGCACCAAGCCAGTGGAAAATCGGCGCAAAAGCGCAAGGCGCCACCTACTGCAAGTGATGAGCAGAATAAGGGTAGAGTAGAGAGGTGACAGGGAACTTTCTGGCTCAATGCTGATATCACTCCACGAAGCACCGGCTCCAGCCAGTGCACTTGGGATTTTGGAGTATGTTTTGTGATCCAACCGGCAAATCAACCCTTCCAATGTGTGCACTGATGGCAAGACACCAATTTTATCCATTATACTTGGGAGTTATAATAACATCGACGTCTTGTCCGGTGAATTGCCGGTGTCAACCTGCGAGACACTAGTGAATCGTTGGTTATGAATTAGAGAACTGAATAGGTGATGATCACCAGATCTCAAACCGGTAGATGCTGGTCTTCACCAGCTATCGCTGGTAAGCATATATCTAGGTATCCATTTTTATTAAAATATTGACTGACCATTGAACAACCAACCCAATTACCTGAGACTCGGTCCAACTCCCCAAAACAATCCTTATTTCATTAAACCTTTCCTATTGTTCCAATTTCCCACACTTTTCCCTTTCCCACCTTCTGTTAAATTCCTAACAAACCACCTCCCACATAAACTCCATTACCATCTACCTTTCTCTTTCCCAATCACTTTCCTCTCCATTAACTTTTAAATACCTCTACCCTATTTCCCATCTCACCTCACCTAAATTCCCATGAACTTGGAGGCAACATAGGTGAGCTAGTCACAAGCTTCTCTCTCTACTCATTCTCCCTTTTGAACTTGGTATATATCTCCTGGTTTATGCTTTAATTGAGAATGGAAATTTGAAATCCTGTATGTTAGTGTAGACATTGGTACCATTCGTGTTCATCATTCTTTGATTTTACTTGACTGACTAATCTTTATGTAGCGGGTATGCTGGTGGTGCTATTATGGGTTTCACTTGTTACAATGGGAAGCTTAGTTTTTGTGTGTTCTTCATGATTTTTTTGTTGACTCTTATATTAGGGTGAAGTCTGAGTAACCTCGTATCCTTCACATTCACGATTTGCCCAATGATAGATAGAGTGATGACTTTCGTAAGGGAAAATCGACGTTGTCCTTTATGGGTTGTGATTTATTATGTAAGGGATAGTGAGGTGTAACGAGAGGAAGAATAGAGATTTTGGAATTAATTTTGATTGACTGAATGAGAGGCAGCCCATTGGTGACATGCTGGTCATGTCCAGCGAATCACCGGTGGAAACGCGGGTTCAATTGCAAGGTTACAGGCCACTACCATGAACCCGCGTTTCATCGGCGTTTAAATATTCGAGAGCGCAAATTCACCAGTGTGACATTGGTGATTGATGTCTCTATCTAGCTTACTATTTCATTACATCGGATCATAGGCACTTTGCGGATTAATACCTGCATTTTGCCGATGTTTCGACGGTATCACCTCAGTCAACATTTCTCCACTTCTACTTGGATATCATTTAGTTTTTCAATTTTCTGATTTTTCTCCTTGGAAATATTTGTATGATACTTAACATAGCTTGCAACATCATGTCCACCTCCAGACGGAATAGCGAAGGGAAAGCCCCAATGACCAACACCGACATACAGGACTCACCTCCTAATGAGGCCCAGCGTATTGCATAACTTTTCTTTGGATTGACCAGAATGGAAGATTATTATGTGTTTTTCAAGGAGAAGATATCCATCCATGCGGAAACTCAATTTGAGGTGGAATGCTTCAAAGATGACTTCCCCAATATTTACTATCAGATCCATATCCGGGATTGGGGTCCATTCACAACACTCGTAGGCCCCTACTTTCCTGAGTTGGTGTGGGTGTTCTACGCATTCTATAGGGTAAACAAAGCATCATGAAGCACAAGGTCAAACTAGACACAATGCCATGCCTGTCGTACGTATGGGTGCGGGGCTAAGAAGTGAACATCACCCTAGAAGTAATAAATTCCATCTATTGGGATGAACCAATTCGGCCAGGTTCAGTATTCAGGAGGAAGGTGGAAGATAAAAAAATAGTTTCAATAGGTAGCTGGCATAATTGTAAAAGATCAACCACAGTAGGCCACTTCCAAATGAATGATTCGCTGCCACAATTTAAAATTTAAAGCCCACATGTGGCTAGATTTGGTATGTACTCGATTATCCCTTCAACGAATACAATGCAGGTCCCCATTAAGGTTGAATTATTGTTTCCTGCATCATGGATAAAACACACATCAATGTCGAAGAAATCATTGCAGAGAAATTCAAAGGAACGCCAAGCAGTAGGGCACGACGTTGCCTTACCCTAGCCTTATGAGTATGTTATGCCTGCGTGCCTCATTCCCCCTCTTTTTTCCATAGGATAAAATTTTGAGGGTTGAGGGAGTGATTAATTTTGACACAGTAATTGATAAAGATGCTCCAGCTTCAAAGCGGCCCAACGGAATAGGGGACAGAATTAACCCGCCACATTCTATGTTCTCTAACACAACCACAGGGTCTTCTCAAGCAGCCACAATCGCCACCTCTCCGCCAACTAACCTATTATAGATAGCACAAATGTCCGAAGCTCATGAGAGCCAAATCGTAAAGTTGGCCAAAGAAATACCTTCCATGATCTGGCAAGCCATTAAGAAAGCCATGTAACCTATAAGAGAGAGGTTGTGAGGCCTTTATGCTACATTTGAGGTCTTAGAAAATGAAGTGATCACCTTGAGGGATGATGTGGAAAGTCACATAGATCCTCGACCCTCCAGTAATATTGACCTTCGTGAACCCGCAGTAGTGGCTACCTAATTCAAGAGGCCCAAAAGCTCACCGGATGATTGGTGGGTGGGGTTTGACAGTTCATAAAAAATTATGTCTGATTAAGAGATATATCATAGCTGACCCCCACCCTGTCATATGATCATTGTGTGAAAGACAGATCCTTCATGGAAACCCAATGTGGTGGACACCACTTCATATCATGAGCTAAAAAACCTACAAGATAAATGGGTGGTTCCCGAACCACGGAAACTGTTGGAACTCCCACCTTATCCGTTGATGCCATTTGCAACGGAAACTGCTTCATGGCATTTTGATGAAGCCACGTACTCATGGGCCCCTCGTCCCAATCACTAAATCATTTAGGGAGTCCCCTTCAACTTGTTGTTCTTATTTTTTTTACATTGGGGGAAATGTGTTATTTTAAGTTGGGGGGAGGGAAGTGTGTATCTTATATTTATGGTTGTTGATCTATGAAGCAATGAAATGTAATTAGTGTTTTTGAATTGGTCTTTTGTTCTTATTTCCTAAAGTTTGACCCAAGTTTGATTTTCGTCTTTGTAAATAGTAGATAGTAATTAAACTCTAACGATTTTCTACAAACCACTTCTCTTTCCCAAGGAGCATTTTCCTTTTTTCCTTTTTATTGTCGAACTGGGTTGGCAGCTCCCAATGATAGATTGTGAGGCTACTCTCTTAAGGGAAAATTCTACGTCTTTCTTTAAGTCTTTTGTCGAACTGTTTTTGAGAGGTACCACAAAATTTTTTTATGTGGTATAAAAAATTGAAAATGGGGATTTGAAATGGGAAATGTTGCACTCTCTTTTCATGCATTGCATATTCCATTTTTGGCTTGTGAATTCGCATGCTCTCTTGGCTTGAATCAAAATCTTATGATAATAATAACTTGTGTGAACTCTTTGGGTGTGACGCCTTGTGTGGTAAGGATATTTGAATGATTCTCATACATATTTTCTTGTCTAGAACTAGCCCTAAGTTTGAGTGAAGGCAAAATCCTTGATGTAGTTGCACTAGAACATGACTTTACGCTTTTGTTTGATTAGTCACTTCACCCAAAATAACCACCAAAAATGTCTTCTCTTGTTGGCCAATATTGAGCCTTTGGATTGTTTATTCTTGGAATCCACATTACAATCCACTATCCCTTTTTGTATCCCTCTTTTTTTGGCACCCATCCTCCCTAATTGCTAGTGATGAATGAATGAAAATAATGGTGGCTTGAAGCACAAGACATAGGGAGAGATAAGGAAATCAATGAGAAAGAGGCAAAAAGCTTAAGTTTGGGGGTTTACAAGAAAGGGGGAAATGTGATGAGCCTAAATGTGAGGTAGCACCAAATTGTGATCAAAAGGAATGAAATAATGGGTTGAGAAACCTTGAATTACCATAAGAGATAAAGAAAAGTGAATGGTGCTACCTCTTACTTAGGCAAATCATAATGTAAGAGTTACAAGGAATGCCTCTGAGAAATAAAAGATGAAGATGGATGAAAAAAGGAGGAATAAGGTAAAGTGATCTAAAGAGTTTGATGGGGAAGATAAAGTTGTTCACATAAAGGCATTAGGGAGGTTATAGTCACTAGAGATAAATATTTATCCTACCATTACCCCTAGCCTTCATTATGACCCACAAGTACTAATTGGTTATGAGTGTAGTTGCTCTAATTTTGTGGTGAATTACATGAAGGGAAAGCCTATAGGTCAAGTTGTGTGCATGGAGATTTATTTTGTGAAAGTAAGTGTGATCATCTTCTTTTATAATCCCTTATGTGTGCATTAATTTATGATAAAGAAAGGGGATTCTCTCTTGTAGTGAGTGGCATCACTCCCTTTTGAGGACATACTTGCATTGAGGTAAAGATGTGATTGAGGCATGAGCAACGTGAGATCCAAGGAAAACTATGAATGTGAAGTGATTATGATTTGAGATGTTATATATATTTGATTGGATAAACTATGCTCTTTTTATGTAAAATGAAAATAGTTGTGAATCATGCCTATGAATTGTGTTACCTCTTGAAAGTTTTGCACAATTTTAGGGCGAATTGGTTCTCTTTTTCTGTGAGTTAGTGAGCTTTTTTGGGTTGTCATAAATTAAACGGTCATTGATGCGTAGACTCTTGTGGAGTGACATGCTATTCCATTTTCTAAACTGATAAGAATTGCATTACTTAAGGACAAGTAATGGTTCAAGATTGGTTGTTTGATGAGTTCGTAATTTACCAACTCATTAGGCTTTTAAGCATGAACTTTAGCACGTACATTAAGTTCTGCCAGTCTTCCATTCTTCTAGTCTTTTTCACAATTTCTTTGTATGGGTCTTAGGTAGGTCTCATGACTTGGGATTTCCACCCATACTAAGATATTTGTCCTGTGCAATTTTCTCCTGGAACTTCCTACAACTGCCATGGTACAGCTCATACCAGGATGGTATGGCTTGTACAATGAGTCGTAACTTTCCTTTGCTTTGCAATTTTCTCCTGGACCTTTCCACGACACTTAGTACAGCTCATACTAAGGTTCGTACTAAGCCACTTTTTTGCATTTTTCTCTATCTTTTGAAAAATTTAGCTCCTACATCTATTTTCCCTAAAAAAAAGTAAAAGTACCCCACATCCATATAAACACTCAAAAGTCCATGTTATTTTACGCACAGTGGTCTGCTCGGATATATTAATTTCTCGTCCTCGGACCTATACACTGTCCAAACGAGGCTGATCTTTTATCTTCTTTCCCTCTTTGTCCTTTACCTCAATGGTGGCCAAGTAGTTGGCATAAACTCCCGAACGATCTCTTTTGTGTACTGTGTTGGAGTCCTGGCCATCCAACAAAATCATAGAAGCTAAAAATCTGCTTCATCTCCTCAACTTCATTCAATGTGGTTGTGAGGATCCGCGATTCTTCTTGAATGCTCCTTCGTGGCTTATTTTTAGTAGTGAGAGAGATGCCTTGTTCATAGATTTCTTTGTCTCCCAGCACTCTCCACCAGATTGTATGATTTTCTTTGGGTGGGGTCTGCTCTTGTGCTTCATCAAGAGCCTCTTCCTCTTACTCATCACTGTTTCTTTCCTCTTCACTTTGGGTCTCCCCTGACCCTTCTTCAGTATTGGAGTCTCTCCCTTACTTTGTTTTTCCTCTCTAACTCCCTCTTCAGACTGGGGAGCTTGAGCGGATGTGGCAGTGGTTGCTTCAGCTTGGGCCTTTGCTTTTGCCCTAGTGGTTCTGGTTCCATCGGTGTCTGAGATGTCTACTTGATACTCCTCAAGTGAACCACTAGGTGAATCTCCAACCTTGTCAAACTCTGAGTCAGTGGTTTCATTGATCAGTCTCCTGTGGGCTTGTGTTTTGTTTGCCCTACATTTGTATGTCATTTTTCCTGTAGAGAAAGAGGTTAGCAATCCGTTTTTGAAAAAAGAAGAATTAGAAAGAAGATGTTCATAATTTCATCACGGGTAACCACTATGAGTCGCACCATGAAGGTACAACCCATGAGAAGTCCAAGAATTGCAACTAGTTTTCAGTATGACTCGTAGGTACAACTCGTACCATAAAGGTACAATCGGTACTACGAGTTGTCTGATGAAGCCTTGCATTTATATTGTTCTGAATTTTTCCATGACTCATGCTACGACCCGTAGGTCGATTCCACGAGTCATAGGAAGGACATTTTCAAGCAAATATGTTCAGTTTGGTGACACGAGTGCTCAATACGACTCGTAGTGACAACCTACGGTCTGTACTGTGTCTCATACCTTTCAAATTTTCTTTTCTCAGTTTTCAGAGTTTCATAACTTTTTTGGGTACTCAGATTTACCCTCCCCCCAGGTATAGGCACATTAATGACTTAATTTAACTCAAGCCCAATCTTCCCCTTTGTTAACCCACTACCCGTAACTCATTAATTTTCAAAACCTCAATTCATCTAGAATCTAGCATCCTTTTAGTTGAAGAAGAACAATACTAACACCCTGATCATTGTCTATTTTCAAAATAAAATCTGCAAGCCTAATTACTGACTGACAAGGGTGTTGATACCTACAATCTCAATAGGTGACTATTAACAATGTTTAACACAACACACTTACTTGATTGATGCTTCATCAATGGTAAATAATAGTGTGGGGTTTTCTAAGCTTAAGTCGAGCAAGAATTTTGCTTGATTATTTTGGTGTTGTTGAGTTACGGGTAGTGGAAAGTGGGGTTGAGTTGTGTGTTTGAATGTTTGAGCATGGGAGAAGGGGTTCGGGGGGTTTAAATAGTTAAGGGCAAATTTTAAAAAAAATTTGCCGAGTCAGGTATTAATGCAAATTTTAACCCGTCACGACTCGTACCACAAATCATATAAAGATCCTACAGCTTGTCCCTTGAACATGTGGGCAACCTATTAAACAAAACTTACCCGAAGATCTACAAATACATCCTACGACTTGTACCACTAAGATACAATCCGTAGGATGACTCGTAGGTCGGCGCTTGGGATTATTTTGTTTTGAACCTCACCACGATTGCTGCTACGGCTCGTAGGATCTCATTACGGGTCATACTGAGAGCCCTAGAACCTGATGTTTTATCCTCCTATTTTCAATTTTCCCTACGCACTGAGCACACATTAGTTCAATAACTTGGGTTGCCTCCCAAAATGCGCTTGATTTAATGTCGCGGCATGACGTAGGTAGGTTGGTTACTCAGACTTAACCAGACCACCACTTGGGTTGCCTCCCAAGAAGCGCCTGATTTAACGTCACGGCACGATGCAAATCTCTTGACTACTCAAAATTCATCAAGTGATTCATACTCATCCTCCATTGCTGAGATTACACTAAATTCCTTGGGTTTCTTCATTGTCTTATAGATGTTGAATGTGACCTCCTCTTGATTCAGCCTAAACTTCAACAAGCCAGCTTCTACATGTACTATAGCTCTCCCAGTTTCAAGGAATGGTCGCCCCAAAATGATAGGGACCTCATAATCAACCTCGCAATCCAAAATCATGAATTCTGCTGTGAATATAAATTTATCTACCTTGAAAAGCAAATCGATCAGGATCCCTACCGGGTTATTAACTGTTTTGTTAGTCATCAGTAGCCGCATGTTGGTCGGTGTAGGAGCTCCCAATCCTAAATTCTTGAATACAGCCAAGGGCATCAGATTAATGCTAACTCCCAAATCAGAGAGTGTCCTTGCAAACTCGACATTTCCAATCATACATGGTATAGTGAAGGCACCTGGGTCCTCCTTTTTCTGTGCTAAGACCCTTGTAGCTATGGCACTGCAGTGATGCACATTTTCAATAGGTTCATAGCTCACAAATCTTTTCTTTGTCACCAGGTCCTTCATAAACTTTGCATATCCTGGCATCTGCTCTAATGCTTCGACCAATGGTATGTTCAAAGACAACTGCTTAAGCATTGAAAGGAATTCTCGGAACTTACCATTCTCCACCTTCTTCTTCATCCTTTGGGGTAATGGTGTTGGTGTTCGTGGGATAGCTTTTTGCATTTGCGTTGCCCCTTGATCCATGACAGGTTCCTTCTCACCTATTGGGGCCTCTTGCAACTCACCAGTCTCTTTCTCAACATTTGTATCATCATCCTACATTATATTCTTTTTCTTCCACTCAACTTCAACTGGAAATGGGGGTTCAACTGTGGTTTTACCACTCCTAGTCATCACCGCCATACAATGTGTGTCGTTCCTCGTATTTTGGATAGTGTTGCTAGGAAGTGTACCCTTTTATCTAGGGTTCAGTGATGCTGACAGTTTCCCAAGTTGGTGTTCAATTTGCTTGATAGCGGTAGCATGATATTCCACTTTTTGACCGATACTTGACAAATCACCTCGGATCTCTTTCATCTGATCATCAATGGACCTCACCTTCTTCAATATCTAAGCCATCATATTCTCCAACTTTGATTGCCCAGTCTCCCTTACTCGTGCATTGGAAGGCACATAAAATTCATCCCAGTCATTGTGATATCCATCATTGCACCTCCAATCACCTACGCGCTCACGACCTCAGCTCCTTTCTCTAAACCCATTTCTGTTGTAGTTGTCTCTATACTGGTTCCGACCTTGATTTGCCGAACTTTGGCGCCAATTGTCTTGTCTAGACACTTGGGTGTTGGTTTAGAAACCCGCCACCTGGCTATCCAAAAACATTGCCTCCTCAGAATTAGAGTGATTATCTCCTGCTCCCTTTCTTGAGTACCCACTACATTAACCTGTTTGGCTCCAGCTCCCGTAATATGCATTTTTAGCATGTCAAATGATGTGCGCATATGAGCCAACTCCCGGTTGCGCTCTTCTTCTTTTCTTCGTTGGTCTTTAGTCAAACCAACAACAGATGTTCCTTCCACTGAATTAGCATCCCTCGTATGTCAAGCCCTGTTTGTCTTAGTCACCCTGTCAAGAATGGTGGCAGCTTGCTCCCAGGTGTCACTCGTTAATGCTCCTCTAGCTTCCGTGTCTGCTACAACCTTGGTTCTATTGTTCAGAGACCTGTAAAAGAATTCCGACAAACTATCATCTGGGATATTATGGTTGGGGCACTTTAGTCTACTTCTATTTGAATCTCAACCAAGTTTCATGAAGTGCCTCGGTCTTGATCTGTCGAAAATTATATATCTCATCTTTTAGCTGTAACATCTTGGACGGGGGAAAGAATCTCTCCAAAAAGGCCTGTTTAAGCTCCCTCCAGTTGGTTATGGAGTCATTGGGCAACTCCGATAACCACAAAGTAGCTTCCCCAGATAGAGAAAAAGGGAAGAGTCTGAGTCGTATAGCATCCTGGCTTACTCCAGGCAACCTGTACGCCTTGCATATTCCTACGATGTTCATTAAGTGCAGGTTGGCGCCATCCGCTGTGTGGCCACTGAACACCCCTTTCATATTTAGAAACTAAATCATGGTGCTTGTAATGTAGAATTTGTCCCCAGTAGGAAGTTGGTGGTAGCATAATTTCTCTAGTTGACCCAACTTCATCAATATCTGGGTCATCATCATCGTCAAAGTACTGAGGGGAAAATCAATGAGCTTCGTTGACCCTCCCTTGTCGACCAGCATTTACCACTTCATCTCTTTTATCTTCCGCATGTTGTAGTGTATCTTGCTGAGCTAGCTCGGCTTTCATAGCTTCTTCAGCTATGAGGGCCTCTCTTTGCTCGTGGTTTTCCATGTTATGCAGTGCTGTTTCGATTTCTGGATTTAATGGAACAAGGGGATCTCCTCTACTACGAGTGCTTGGCATTCACCGGACAACAACTTGTGGGGATAAAAAAACACAAAAATAAACGTAATTAAAGAAATAACTACCAAAAAGTTATTTACAATGTAATAACCTAGTTTTAGCCGTATTGCCCAGCAACGACGCCACTTTTTGATAATGCTCAAACCACACCTCTTACTGAAGTGAGAATCAGATGTTGTCAATAAAGAACCCAACTAGAGGTTGGGGTCAAACCCCCAGGGAATAGGGAGACTGGATTAAATCTGGTAATTGAACTTGTGAGGTAGTTACTTCAAAATAGGGGGATTCTAAAGAAAATAAATAATAAAAACAAATAATAAAATTCTTTGTGTTAAGTTAATATCAAAGGATAACTAGGGTTTGTGTTCCCCATGGGTTCATAACTGCTTTGGGTATACACTCGTGATAATCACCAATACTTGCTTATAGAACTGATAACTTAGGTTCATTCAAATGACCGACCAGTCCCTATTGAATGACTATACTCAATCACTCGACCAAGTCTCATGAGCAGTTTCAAACTATCCGTTAACACAAAGTCCCAGATGTAACTATACTACAACCACAATTCAAGTTAATAAAATGATTATAAAAATCAATGCCCTATTGTAATTCTTTTTTCCTAATCTCTACCTCTTCGAACAAAGAAAGTAAAGAATTCAGGCATATCCTAACATTGCGCACCATTAAGAAATGTTTAAGCATGAAAAGTATAAAATATAAGTATTTGCTATTGGTTTTAAAATCACTGTGTAACCCTAGCTTGTTAATCCACCATGGTTCCCACAACCCTAGCTATAGTGGTTTTAGCCTCTCATAGTTGTAAAGTTGTGATTTGCATTCGTGGTTAAGAATAAAAATCAATACTTACAATAATGATTGAGAAAAACACTTCCTTTAATTACACTACAAAATCTGTAAAAACAAGAAGTAAGAACAAGATGAATTTAAGAAAAGGTTGATCATAAGTTGAATCAACTCAATTCTCTCTCTCCCTTACTTGTTTCCCTTCTCTCTGATTGTCTACTGAAAAATAAAACCTAAAACGTATTTATACAGACACAAGAATCATTTTCCTAGGCTAATTGGAAGAATTTCAATATCTGGTTCCGAAGTCGTCATGAGCCAAGTGTTGGATCAAGGCACAATTTGTACCTCCTTCACACGGCCCGTATTGAGCTCCTGTAGTTTAATTATGAAACTCTGTAATTCTTCTGAAGTTCAACATGACCATCATGCTACAACTTGTACCTTCTTCCCATGGGTTTTACATTCCCTCTTTAACAGGAGTTAGCAGTTTTATGCAAATTTTCTGAATTTTGTCATGATTTATTCATTATGACTCGTACCATCTTGGTACGATTCGTACTAAGACCCATACATTGCCTCTCTGCACCTTCAGCCTTCTGCAACTTTTGATGGACGTTTGTATGACTTGTAGGTCCTTCCTACGACTCAAACTGTGGTCTACACACTAAACCTATTTTATATCTTTCACGCTTTCTTTTTCCATTTTTAGGTCCAATATCAATTCTTCTTAAAATCAAAGGAAAAGTGCCTTATATCCATATAAAATACCTAAGTTCATGCTTTCTCAGTTTTGAGCATCGAAAGTGCTATAAATACACAACACATCACTAGTCACCACGAGTCATAGGGTCCCTTGTGGTGACCAGCAGAGTGAAGACTTCCAATGTTGGCAACGAGTTCTATTGACGAGTTGTCCTATCAGGCAACAAGTCATCCAGTCCCTCGTTGGCACTGGCATTATGATTTTTCCTACAAATTAAGTAAGGGACTTTCTATAATTCCTAAGCTCCTAAGACCTAAGATACATCATTTTAAGGTCAGATAAGTGTATTTTAAGATGGTTTAAGTCATTCTAAGCCTATCCCTCTCAATGTATGCAATCCTAGAAGTTTCTAAGGGTGATCAAGCCTAGAAAATTCATCAAGTCTTCTTCAATTTCCTTTGGGCATTCAAAAGGGTTGTGAAATTAAAAGTACCCAAGTATGTAGGGTTATGAATGTGTGTATTCATCCACTCCCATGCCCAATCCTTTCTCAAATTCATAAAAATCCTAAGTTTATGAATCTATAAGGTTTTAACCCAACTTGTGAATTCTCGAAGTACCTATCATGGGTGTATTCTAATCATGTTTCTAATGTTGAATTCTAATTCATGGGAATGTTTTACAATGTTTTCATTACAATTCATGTTTTCAAGTTTTACAAATTATGATGACCAATGAAGAAAGTTCATGAAAAGATGATATTATGATATATTTTTTCAAGCATGATGAGGTGTATATGATGAAATTTTAATTTCGAATTACCCATTTAAATATTCATGTTTTTGACTGTAAAAGACTATTTCATGTATGTTTAAGTTTGGGCAAGCCCATATGATCATGATTTCATGTTATTCTCTTACCACATGGATTTTGAAGTCTAGACTCCCACCCTTTTTAACCTGTGGTATGTTTTGAGCCAAGGCTCCTAATGTTATGTTTTCAGGTCCATTTTTGTATATCATGTTGTGATCCAGCTTCGTCACTAGATCATGGTTCAGCTTCATTGAAAATGATGGAGAGCGTATGCATATTTTTGGGAGTAGTGTCTACCACCGAGTAGGTTAAGGGTGAATCAACCTGTTGCCTTAGATCTACACTCCAATGTAGGTATGATCAGATTTTTTAGGGCCTCCCTTGTGAGTTTCCCTCCCCCCAATGGGCCTTGACCTTGATACCGATATCATGGTAGCATCCTTATCCCTGGCAAGGCTTTGGACAGCTCTGTCCACTTGAGTGTAATAGTCGGGAACACATAACCCCTATCGTGGTAATGTAAATTATATGATGAGTCTCCCATTGTTCCTCATGATTCCGATTCTACATGTTCATTAGTCATGATGTTATATTTTCAGCAGGTTTGACCCAATGATCAATTTTACTTATGAGTAATCGAGGTCGTTTGATTCAATTATGATAATTTAGTTATGTTCAAATTATGTTTTCAGATAATAGCATGCAAGCCCTACTCTCAGAATCTTAGGATGACGTGTTTTATAATATGCATGATTTTCGTTTTTACTTACTTAGCGTTTTACTTACCTTACATTCTCGGTACATTCTACGTACTGATATAATACTCTATGTTGTATCATTTCATAATACAGGCTCGGATATTCAGGTTCAGTCCCGCAGTTAGCTAGATCCTCAAAGTACTGTCTCCCAGCCAAAGTTGATGAGTCTTCATCCTTCGAGGATTCTTCAATCAGTTGTATTCAATATTTTCATTTTAAGTCTTAGTGAGTTAGTTAGGTCTTGTCCCATCAACTCGTCAGTCGGTAGAGAGTTATCAGACTTAGTATGTTTTAGTTTCAGATTACTGTCATGTATTAAAATATTTAATGTTATCATATTTGCAAACTTCCGCTATTTTGTATATGTTAGACTCCCGCATTATTATGTTGATTTTAGATGTCATGTTCATTCCATGGGTCGACTTGGAGCCTCTTGGGGTTCTTTGTCCCGTGTCTCAATTCGGGCCAATGTTTAGGTCGTGACAAACTTAGTATCAGAGCTTGGTTTCGAATTTTCCTAGGGTGTTTGAAAGTTTCATTATGTAGAGTATTTTTAATGGGTGTGAAGCACATCACACCTATGATGAAGAGTCTATGACACGTCTTAGGAAAGGTTCCTTTCTTTCATGATCTATGTCATGTGATGAAATGTGTCTCAATCCTTCTAACTCGTGTTATACGCATTTGAAGAATCATGCCTCCTCACCGAGTTAATTGAAGAAGAAATAGAAAAGGAAATTTCCACGAGAATGGCAATGGGGAGGGGCACCAGCAAGCCCTACCGGCCACTAGGGATCATGTACTCGAGCAGGTGGCCCATGCAGAGTTTAGGGTTGCCATTCAGATGCTAGCCCAAGCCTTGACCTCCAAATTGAACAAGAATGCGGAAGAGCATGTCCCTTAGAATGGGAATGTGGCAGCAGCAAGGGTCCGAGATTTTCTATGGATGAACCCTGTGAAGTTCCTTGGGTTGAAGGTGGATGAGGACCCCCATGAGTTTATCGATGAAATTCAATAAATCACCCAAATCATGGGGTTGACCGTGGAGGAGTGCGCAGATTTAGCCTCTTATCAGTTGAGAAGGGTAGCACACATCTGGTTTAGGAAATGGAAGGATAGCAGGACAGTTGGAGAGAGCCGCATTGATTGGGATGAGTTCCATACCGCGTATTAAGATAAGTTCTTTCCCTGAGAGATGAGGGAAATTCAAATCGGCGGAATTGGTGAACTTGAGGCAGAACCACATAACGATCCAGGAGCATACTTTGGAATACACCCGCTTGTCCAAGTATGCACCCAAGATGGTGGTAGACAAGAGGGCTCGAGTGAGTCAGTTCGTGCATGGGATATCAGATTATTTGATCAAAGATTGTTGGACCATGATGCTTCACCAGGACATTGATTTCTCATGGATAGTTTTGTGGTGCAGGTGAGTTGGTCAAAGAGAGAAGCCAAGAGGGCTAGAATTGATAGCTTTGGATTCTCCCAGCAGAGACCTGTGGTGGGCATCGTCAGTAGTCCCACCAGTGATCATTAGCCCATGTTCCATCAACAGTGAGTATGCCATCCAGATCTAGGCACAACCATAGGGGATGAGCATTACGCTCTCGAGGTCAGGGGAATAGATCAGTGGAGCCAGTATTCCAGCTTGTGATAGGTGTGGCCGGAGGCACACTGGACAGTGCTTAGCAGGTTCACATGTTTGTTTCGGGTGTGGGAAGCCTAGACATATTGCTCAGAGATTTTCCAGCCGCTAGACTGAGCCATGGTAGAGGATGAGACCCAGCCACTAGCGCAACAACTCCACTAGCACGCTCAATTTAGCAGGGAGCCTCCACTAGTGTAGGTGGTGGTCATGGTCAGAACATATTGTATGCCCTTGTATCTCATCAGGAGCAGGAGGCCTCTCTAGATGTAGTTACTGGTATATTATGAGTATTCCACCCTGATGTATATGCATTGTAAGATCCAAGGGATACCTTATCTTTTGTGATGCCCTATGTTTCTAGTAGTTTTGGAGTCAGTCCCAAAAACCTATCAGAACCTTTCTCAATCTCTACTCCAATCGGTGATTCAGTTATAGATCGAAGGGTATATAGAAATTACCCTACCACAGTCCTTCAGAAAGTCACCTTAGCAGATTTAGTAGAGCTAGCCATGATAGATTTTGATGTTATCTTTTGCATGGATTGGCTACATGCATGTTATGCCTAAGTAATTTATAGAACCCGTGCAGTAGAGTTCCGATTTTCGAGTGGCCAATCCTTCATTTCCTACCTTAAGGCCAGAAAGATGATTTCTAAGGGTTGCATATACCATCTAGTTAGGGTTAAGGATGCTAGGTCCATAACCCAAACTATCAAATAAGTTCTTGTAGTGTGTGAATATCCTGTAGTATTTCCAAATGATTTACCGAGAATTCCTCCTGAGTAGGAGATTGATTTTGGTATTGACCATCTTCCCAATACATAGCCTATATCTATTCCTCCTTACAGAATGGCTCCAGCTGAGCTAAAGGACTTGAAGGAGCAGTTGAAGGACCTTTTAGACAAAGGTTTCATCAGACCTAGCAAATCCTCATAGGGTGCACCGGTTATCTTTTTCCAAAAGAAGGATGGTTCCTTTTGCATGTGCATTGTTTACCAGTAATTGAACAAGGTCACAATCAAGAACAGGTATCCTCTCCCCATGACTGAAGATTTTTTTGATCAGCTTTAGGGTGCTAAGTACTTTTCAAAGATAGACCTTAAATCGGAGTATCATCAGCTCAGGGTTCGGGAGAGTGACATTCTAAAGACATCCTTCGGGACTTGGTATGGTGACTATGAGTTTGTAGTTATGTATTTTGGACTAACGAATGCTCCTGTAGCTTTTATAGATTTGATGAACAAAGTGTTCAAGCCGTATTTGGATATATTCATGATCTTGTTCATAGATGACATTTTCATATACTCTCGAAGCGAAGAGGAGCAGGCCGCCAATTTGTGGGTGGTACTATAGACTACTTAGGATCACCAATTATATGCTAAGTTTAGAAAGTGCAAGTTTTGGCTAGACTCAGTAACATTTTTGGTTCATGTGGTGTCAAGTGAGGGTGTATAGGTGGACTCTCAGAAAATAGAAGTTGTGAAGAATTGTCCTAGACCAGTGAGTGCTTTGGATATCAGGAATTTCTTGGGCTTAGGTGGTTACTACTGGAGGTTTGTTGAGGTATTTTCATCCATTGCGGCACCGTTGACTATGTTGACCCAGAAGAAACTGAAGTTTCAATGGTCGGAGGCTTGTGAGAAGAGCTTCCAAGAGTTGAAGGCTCGACTAACCTAAACACCAGTGTTGACCCTACTTGAAGGTACTGATGGGTGTGTGGTATACTGTGTGGCCTCAAGGATCATCCTTGGTTATGTATTAATGTAGCACGATAAGGTTATAGCCTATGCATCCAGGCAGCTGAAGGTTCATGAGCAAAACTATTCAACTCAAGTTGGCAGTAGTAGTATTTTCATTGAAGATTTGGAGACACTATCTGTACGGGATCCATGTGGATGTGTTTACAGACCACAAAAGCCTACAACATGTGTTTACCTTGAAGGATCTAAATCTACGTCAATGGAGCTTCTTATAGATTATGATATGAGTTTCTTTTATCATCTGGCCAAGGCCAATATGGTGGCAGACGCTCTTAGTAGGCTTTCTATGGATAGTGTGGCCCATGTGGATGAGGGGAGGAAAGAGATAGTGAAGGATGTGCATCATTTTGCATGACTAGGAGTTCATCTTGCTGACTCGACGGATGGTGGTGTCATTGTTTAAAATGGGTCATAATCTTCCTTGGTGACCAGGGTCAAAGCTAGACAAGACGAGGATCCTGTTTTATTAAAGTTGAAGGAAGTCGTTCGGAATCAGAAGGTGGAGGTTTTCTCCCAAAGGGGAGATGGTGTACTAAGATATCAGGGTCGTTTGTGTAGGGGTGTTGATGACTTAAGGGAGCAGATGTTCCATGAGGTTCATGGTTCCAGATATTCTATACATCCAAGTTCCACTAAGATGTATCGTGACCTACGGGAAGTCTGTTGGTGGAATGGCATGAAGAAGGACATACCAGAGTTTGTGGCTATGTGTCTAAATTGTCAACAGGTGAAGGTTGAGCATCAAAGACCCAGAGGTGTGCTTCAAGACATTAGCATTCCGACTTGAAAGTTGGAGGAAATCAATGTGGACTTCATTATGGGGTTGCCTCGTACTCGCCTATAGTATGATTCTATTTTAGTAGTTGTAGACAGGTTGACTAAAGCAGCTCATTTTCTACCGATCAAAACTACCCATTCAGCGGAGGATTATGCTAAACTGTACATTCAAGAGTTAGTTTGGTTTCATGGAGTACTTTTGTCCATTATATTAGATAGAGGTACTCAGTTTACCTCCCAGTTTTGGAGATCATTTCATAAGGAACTTTGTACTCAGGCCAAGCTTAGCACATCATTTCACCTTCAAACAGATGGTGAGGCTGAACAGACCATTCAGACTCTTTAGGAAATGTTGAGAGCGTGTGTGATTGATTTCAAGGGTAGTTTGGATGACCATTTACCTCTCAATCAGTTTGCATATAACAATAACTACCATTCCGGCATTTAGATAGCTCCGTTTGAGGCCCTCTATGGGCGAAGATGTAGATCGCTTATTGGTTGGTTTGATGTCAGTGAAGCTACGTTGGTAGGACCTGATTCAGTTCATGAGGCTATAGAGAAGGTTCAACTGATAAGGAAAAGGTTTAAAATAGCTCAGAGTCGCCAAATGTCCTATGCGGAAGTGAGAAGGAGAGAGCTTGAGTATGAAGTTAATGATTGGGTGTTTCTGAAGGTATCTCCCATAAAGGGAGTGATGAGATTTAAATAGAAAGGGATGCTCAGTCCCTGCTATGTTGGCATATACCAAATTGTATGACGGATTGGAAAGGTAGCATATGAACTAGAGTTCAGAATTGGATTCAGTGCATCTAGTGTTTCATGTGTCGCTTCTAAAGAAATGCATGGATGATCCATCTTTGATGGTCCCAGCGGAGAGCGTGGATGTGAAGGATAGTCATAGCTCTGAGGAGGTTTCTGTGGAAATACTTGATCTTCAGGTTTGGAATCTAAGGAACAAGGAAGTAGCTTTAGTGAATGTTTTATGGAGCAATCATCATGTGAGAGAGCTACGTGGGAAGCCGAAAGATATGATGGCTAGATACCCGCATCTATTCCCTCACGGCTCAGTTTCGTCTTGAGGTATCAGTTTTCTCCCTAGTATTCTATTTAGTTTCATGTTCAAATCATGTGCCCCAGTTTCTTTCATGTCAATGTATGTATGTATGATTCCTAAATTCAGTTCAATCATGTAGTTTAGTCTGGAGTTAGTCACTCCGTTAGTTTTTAGCTCTCAATGCTTAGTGTTTTGTATGACAGTTGCATTTCTCAACTTTTCAATATGTTCATCCACATTCGAGGATGAATATTCCCATGGGGGAGATATTGTAATACCTTTAATGTCCTAGGATCAGACCCAAGGGCTGAAACAGAGAAAACAGGAATTTCTACACCAGGTCATAGGATGAGTCATCCCCTGACGCGTGAGGTGCACTACGACTCTGTAGGTTACTCGTGGAGTGGAGGGAGTGTTTGGTTGGATTTCTGGTCTGCGGGTTGATCATGAATGAAGCCACGATTTGTGGTCAGGTCCATGAGTCATAGTGTTGGCCGTGGTCAGGAGTTTGGCTTGGGTGTTGAATTGATTGGAAGTGTTGCCCACGGCCAGTTACCACGAGTCGTTAGGTACACCATGAGTTGTGGTGTCCCTCATGGTGACCAACAGAGTAAAGATTTCCAGTGTTGGCAACGAGTTCTGGTGACGAGTCGTCCCCTTAGGGAACGAGTCGTCCAGTCCCTCATTGGGACTGGAAATATGATTTTTCCTGTGAATTTAGTAAGGGCTTTTCCGTAATTCCTTAGTCTCTAAGACCTTAACTACGCCGTTTTAAGCTCAGATAAGTCTGTTTTCAGAGGGTTTATCTCATTGTAGGCATATCCCTCTCCATGCATGCAATCTTAGAAGTTTCTAAGGGTGGTCAAGACTAGAAAATTCATCAAGTCTTCTTCAATTTCCTTTTGGCATTCAAGAGGGTTGTGAAATTAGAAGTACCTAGATATGTAGGGTTACGAATGGTTGATGAATCTATGGGGTTTTAACCCAACTTGTGAATTCTCTAAGTATCTATCATAGGTATATTCTAATCATGTTTCTATTGTTGAATTATGATTCATGGGCATATTTTACAGTGTTTTAAATTACAAGTCATGTTTTCAAGTTTTATAAATTATGATGCACAATTAGGAAAGTTCATGAAAAGATGAGATTATGATATATGTTTTCAAGCATTATGAGGTGTATATGATAAAAGTATGATTTAGAATTACCCAAGTCTATATACTTGGTTTTTACTATCAATGTCTATTTCAAGTATGTTTATATTTGGGCAAGCCCATATGATCAAGTATGTTCATGATTTCATGTTATTCGCTTACCACATGGATTTTCGAGTCTAGACTCCCACCCTCTTCAACTTTTGGTATGGTTTAAGCCAAGGATCCTCATGTTATGTTCTCACGCTCTTTTTTGTATATCATGTTATGATCCAGATTCATCACTAGATGATGGTTTAGCTTCGTTGAAAAATAATGGAGAGCATATACATGTTTTTGGGAGTAGTGTCTAGCACCGAGTAGGCTAAGAGTCAGTCAACCCTGTGCCTTAGAACTACGAGCCAACGTAGGTATGATCAGATTATTTGGGGCCTCCCTTGTGAATTCCCCTTACCCCAAGGGGCCTTCAACTTGATATCGATATCATGTTAGCATCCTTAGCCCTGACAAGGCTTTGGACGGCTCTTCCCACTTGAGTATAATACTCGGGATCACGTAAGCTCTATCATGGTAATGTTGGTTATATGAAGTGTTTCCCATTGTTCCTCAAGATATCAGTTATGCATGTTCATTAGTCATGATATTATTTTTTCATCATGTTTGACCCAATATTCAGTATTACTTATGAATATTCAGTTTCAACTTTGGATCATTCGATTCATTTATGATATCCAGTTATGTTTAAATCATATTTTCAGACAATAGCACGAAAGCCCTGCGATCAAAATCTTATGATGACATGTTTTATGATATGCATGATTTCTATTTTTACTTATTTAGCGGTTTTACTTACCTTGCATGCTCGGTACATTCCACGTACTGACCGCATACTCTATGCTGTATCATTTTATGATACAGGCTCGGATATTCTGGTTCACTCCCACAGTTAGCTAGATTCTCAAAGTAGCATCTCCCATCCAGAGTTGGTGAGTCCTTATCCTTCTAGGATCCTTCTATCAATTTTATTCAGTATTTTCAGTTTCAGTCTTAGTGAGTTAGTTGGGGTCTTGTCCCATTAACTCGTAAGTAAGTAGAGGCTTATCAGACATAGTGTGTTTCGGTTTCAAATTGTTGTTATGTATTCAGGTATTTGATGTTATCTGATTTCAAGACTTCTGATGTTTTATATATGTTAGACTCTCGCATTATTATGTTGAGTTTAGATGTCATGTTCATGCCATGGGTCGACTTGGAGCCTCTCGGGGATCTTTGTCTCATCTCTCGGTTTGGGCCTATGTTCGGGTCGTGACATGAAATCATTATTAAAAATGCCCATGGATCTTAAAACAACACTAGAAACGTGCAAAGAGTTAACCCATTATAGATTCTTAGAGAATATCACACATTGGGTTAAAACCCTATAGATTCAATAACCTTGAATTTCATGAATTAAGGAGAGGATTTGGGCATGAGTGTAAAGGAATACTCCCTTTCATAACTCTACATACCTGAGTACTTGATTTCATAGTCCCCCTAGAAAACCCAAGTGAATTGAGGAAGAACCTATGGAATCCTCTAGCTTGATCTCCAATGAACTCCTTACTCTTGCATGCATGGAATGGGAAGGCTTAGAATAGGTTAAGCACTCCTAAAACCCTCCTAACTAAGCTCAAAATGACGTAGTTTAGGACCTAGGGGCTTAGAAATTATGAAAACACTCTTACTAAAATGCGGGAATATTACACACTGCCAGTCACCATGAGGGATAACACGATTGTGGTGAACATGACTCATGATGACCAACCCCTAAAGTTTACTGGCCAACCCTCCATTTTTGACTCTGCTCTAGACCATGGCCAACTCCCGAGTCATGGAGTCACATCATGACTCGTGGAAGCCTCTCCTAGTCACCCCCAGACCAAGAATCGTTGCAAACCTCCCTTCACTTTACGAATCACTTAATTATTAGTGAAGTACTCCCACGGATCACCGGATGACTCATCTTGTGGTGCAGGCTACATTTTCCTATTTTCTTTGCTTGAACCCTCGGGTTTGATCTAAGTGATTTTCGGTTATTACAATATCTCCCACTTGGGAACACTAGTCCTCGAATGTGAATGAACATACTGAAAGGATGGGGAAAAGAACTGTCATCCCAAACCTAAACATCTAAAGTTGAAAACTGACGGAGTGACTGAATCTGAATCGAAGTACATGACTGAATTGAAGTCATGAATTACACATGCATGCATTCACATGAAAGAAAATGGAACACATGAACTGAACATGAAAATGAATAGAGCACTAAGGAGGAATTTGATACATCAAGCTGGAACTGAGCCAGAAGGGAAAAGATTCGGGTATTTAGCCATCATATCTGCTCCGGCTTTCCATGTAGCTACCTTAACATGTTGATTTCTCCACAAAACCTTTACAAAGTTACCTCTTTGTTCCTCAGCTTCTGAACGTGACGATCAACGATCTCAACTGGAACCTCCTCATAACTAAGGCTATCCTTCACACCTACGCTCTCTACAAGAACAACCATAGCCAAAATCACCATTGCACTTCTTAAAGAGAGATACATTGAAAATTGGATGTGCTGAAGCCAATTCTAAGGGCAACTCCAACTCATAGGCCACCTTGCCAACACGTCTCACAATCTTGTATGGGCCAACATAGCGGAGACTAAGTTTCCCCTTCTTTCTGAATCTCATCACTCCCTTCATGGGAGATACCTTCAGAAACACCCAGTCATCAACTTCAAACTCAAGTTCTCTCCTCCTCATATCAGCATATGACTTTTAACGACTCTGGGTTGTTTCCATCCTTTTCCTTATAAGTTGGACTTTCTCCATAGCCTCATGAACTGAATCTGGTCCTATCAATATAGCTTCACTGACTTCAAACCAACCAATAGGTGATCTACACCTCCTCCTATAAAGAGCCTCAAAGGGAGCCATCTGAATGATGGAATGGTAGCTATTGTTATATGCAAACTCGATGAGAGGTAAATGATCATCCAAACTACCCTTGCAGTCAATCACACATGCTCTTAACATGGCATCAAAATTCTAAATGGTGCGCTCCACCTAACCATCTATCTGCTGGTGAAAAGTTGTGCTAAGCTTAACCTAAGTATCGAGTCCCTTCTGTAACGACCTCCAAAACTGAGAGGAAACTAGGTACCTACATCTGATATGATGGACAAGGGCACGCCATGCAACCTAACTAACTTCTGAATATACAATTTAGCATAATCCTCTGCTAAATCGATAGTTTTGACCGATATAAAGTGAGTTGTTTTCGTCAACCTATTTACAATAACCAAAATAGAGTCATACTGTCGGCGATTATAAGGAAACCATTTAATGAAGTCATATTTATTTCCTACCACTTCCAAGTAGGGATACTAATGTCTTGAAGCACACCTTCAGGTCATTGATGCTCAACTTTCACTTGTTGACAATTCGGGCACTTAGCCACAAACTCTGCTATGTCCTTCTTCATGTTATTCCACCAATAAAATTCCCGTAGGTCACGATATATCTTCGTGGAACCTGGATGTATAGAATATAAGGAACCATGGGCCTCATCAAATATCCGATCTCTCAAATCATCCACACATGGAACATACAAATGACCATGATATCGGCATACGCCATCTCCCCCATGGGATAAGACCTCAACCTTATTATTCTAAACCACTTCCTTCGGCTTTACCAAAATAGGATCCTCATCTTTCCTAGCCATGACTTTAGTCACCAAAGAGGATTGTGAACCGTTCTGAACAATGACACCACCATTTATTGAATCAACAAGGAAAACTCCTAGTCGTGCAAGCCGATGCACATCCTTTACTAACTCTTTCTTCCCCTCATCTATGTTAGATACACTCTCCATGTAAATTCAACTTAGAGAGTCTTCCACCACATTGTCATTTCCCAGATGATAAAGGACACTCATATCATACTATTTAAGAAGATCTAACCACCTTCTTTTACGTAGGTTTAGATCCTTCTGGGTATACATGTACCGTAGGCTTTTATGGTCCGTAAACACATCCACATGGACCCCGTATAGATAGTGTCACCAAATCTTCAAGCCAAATACTACTGTTGCCAACTTGAGCTCATGAGTCGGATAGCTCTTTTCGTGGACCTTAAGCTACTTAGAATCATAAGCTATAACCTTACCGTGTTGCATTTATACAAAAACAAGGCCGATCCTCGAGGAAAGACAATAAAACACAAACCCATTGGTATCCTAAGGTAGAGTAAACACTACTGCTAAGGTGAGTAGAGTCTCACATGCCTCCAATCATTGAAACTTCACTTTTTTCTGGATCAACATAGTCAATGGTGCTGCAATGGATGAAAACCCTTTAACAAACCTCATGTAGTAACCAACTATACCCAAGAAACTCCTAATATATGAAGGACTAATTGGTCTGGGCAAATTCTTCATAACTTCTATATTTTGAGAGTCCACCAGCACACCCTCACTTGACACCATATGACCCAAAAATGCTATTGAGCTCAGCCAGAACTCACACTTGCTAAATTTAGCATACAGTGGGCGATCCTTTAGAGTCTGTACTACCACCCTCAAATGAGCAACATGTTTCTCTTGGCTCCGATAGTATGTGAGAATGTCATTAACGGACACAATCAAGAACATGTCTAAATATGGATTGAACACACTGTTCATCAAATCCATAAAAGCTATAGGAGCATTCGTTAGTTCGAAAGACATAACTACAAACTCTTATTGATCATACCGAGTCCTAAAGGCTATCTTCTAGATGTTACTCTCTCTAACTCTGAGCTGATGATAACTTGATATGAGGTCTATCTTTGAAAAGCACTTAGCACCCTGAAGTTAATCAAACAAGTCATCAATCCTGGGGAAGGGATATCTGTTCTTGACTGTGACCTTATACAATTGCTGATAATCGATACACCTTCGAAGAGGACCATCTTTCTTTAAGATAAAAAGAACTGGTGCACCCCGCAAGGAAATGCTAGGTCAGATAAAACCCTTGACTAAGTGGTCTTTCTATTGCTCCTTCAACTCCTTTAGCTTAGTTCGAGCCATTCTATAAGGAGGAAAAGATATAGGCTACGTATCGAGAAGAAGGTCAATACCAAAGTTGATCTCCCTCTCAGGAGGAATTCCCGGTAGATCATTTAGAAACACCTCTGGATACTCACACACTATACGAACTGACTGGATAATCGGGGTTTCAGATGTAGCAACCATAATCCGAACTAGATGGCACATGAAACCCATAGAAATCATCATTCTAGGCTTAAGGTAGGAAATGAAACGACCTACAGGCACCGCTGAACTACACTTCAATTTTACGACTGGCTCACCCGTATACTAGAACTCTACCGCAAGGGTTCTACAATTTACTGAGGCATAACATGCATGTAGCCAGTCCATGCCAAAGATAATATAAAAATCTTTCATGACTAGCTCTACCAAATCTACTGAGGTGACTTTCTAAAGGATTGTGATAGGGCAATTTCTGTATACCCGTCAGTTATAACCAAATCACCGACTGGAGTAGAGACCAACAAAGGTTCTGATAGGATTTCGGGAATAACTCTGAAACTACTAGTAGCATAGGGTGTCAAAAAAAATAAAGTAGCCCTTGGATCTAGCAATGCATAAACATCAAGATGAAATACTCGTCACATATCAGTGACAACATCTAGAGAGACCTCCTGCTCCTAACGAGATGCGAAGGCATAAAACCTGTGATGACGTTGACCACCACCTGCACTAGTGGAGGTCTCCTACTGAGCTGAGCATGTTGGTGGGGCACTAAACTAGTGGCTGGGCCACGGCCTTTACCCTGTCCTTGTATCATTTTTGTACAATCTCTGAGCATATGTTTGGGCTACCCACACACGAAACAAGCATTTGTACCTACTATGTACTTACCAGTGTGACTCCTACCACACCTGTCACAACCTAGAACACTGGGCTCTGCCGGTCTGCACCCCTAACCTCGAGAGCCTGACGCTCGTCCCCTCTAACTATGCCTTGATCTGGATGGCACACTCACTGCAGATGTCATTGGGGCTGATGATCTCTTGTGGGACTGCTGATCATGCTCACCACCAGGACTTTGTTTGGAGAAACTGAAACTGTCGGTCCTGGCCCTCTTTGCCTCTCACTCACCAGCACCTCCTCTATTTGTGAGGCATATAAGACAACCCGTGAGAAGTAAATATCCTAATGAAGCATCAACGTCCGACAATCTTTGACAAAATAGTCTTCTATCCCATGCACAAACCTGCTCACTCGAGGCCTTTGGTCAGCACACCAGCTCAGGTGCATATTTTGAAAAGCATGTGAACTCCAAAGCATACTCCTAGATTATCATTTTGTTCTCCTTTAGGTTCACAAACACAGCTTCCTTGACCACCCTTATCTCAGGGAAAAAACCTATCAAACAACGTGGCAAGAAACTCATCCTAATGAATGGGACCCGCGTCGACTCCCTGGCCATCCTTCAACTACTTGAACCAGATGTGAGCAACCCAATTTAACTGATAAGAGGCTAGATCTGCACACTCCTCCACTGTCACCCCCATAATCTGGGTGATCTTCTGGATCTCATAAATAACCTTGTATGGATACTCGTCCACCTTCGATCTAAGGAACTCAGGGGGATTCATCCTGAGGAATTCCTTGACTCTTTCCGCTACCACATTGCAATTTTGGGGAACATGAGCCACTGCCTGCTGGTTGACCTAGCGGGTTAATGTCTGTGCCAATATGTGGATGCATTCCCTAAACTTAGTGTGGCCAACCTTCTTGGGCACATGAACCTTGGCGGCTGGTGGGACCTGCTGGTACCTATCCTCGTTGCAATTCTCATGGCCATTCCCATACCTGTTCCTTTATCCACTTAACTTGGCGAGGAGGCATGATTCTGCAAATGCGTACAACATTTTTTATAAGGATAAAGAGATATTTCATGCACAACATAGATAATGAAAGAAGGAAAATTTTCCTCAAACGTTTCGTAGCCTCTCGTAATAAGTGTGGCGCACTTCACACCCATGTAAAAGACCCTACTTAACGCGTCTTTTATACACCCTAGGACACTTCAAAACCTAATGCTCTGATACCAAGTTTGTGAAGACCCAAACATAGGCCGGGATTGAGACACGAAACCTAAAACCATAAATGGCTCCAAGTCGACCCATGGCATGAACATCAGAACTAAAGCTCAATATCAATAATTGTGGAAAAGAAACTGACACTTGAAATAGTGGAAATATGAATATTTAATAACATAAGAACAATTAAATACATCACTATGATCTGAAGTTGAATACATACTATGTCATATAAGTGATGCGCCCCGCAAGTGTACGGGTCGTGCAAGTAATATAGTGGCCCTTTTGAAGAGCCGGATGTCGAACCCACAGGGACTGGACCAATTCAGCTAACTATCAAGTTCAAGTGTGATATTTAATGCCGCAAGTGTTGATTATATAAGTTTTCGGTAGAGTTAATTAAGTCTAGATGTGGTCAATGAAATACTCTGAATTAATTCAAGGAGCAACATAGAGTTAAAGCCGGATAATCATGCGATACTACATTTTTCCATGGTTTAAGTATGAAACTATCAATTTGTCGTCTCACATAATTAGAATTGCATGTTCATGGTCTTCCGACCCTCTAAACACGACAAACTAGTCTCACTACTACATTGTGAGCGAGGACGCTAATTCTAGTTCGTGGGCAATTAACTACATGGATGTGGTTTATGGGGTTATGTAATTGATGAGGGTACTTTCGTACCTCCAACCATTTAACCAAACTTAGCTTCACAACTACTTGTTCGAGTGGTGGAGTGACAAATCTAAGCCGGTGTATTTCTCTCTTCCCATGTTATCAACCAAGTAAGATATTAGGTATATTTCTATCCTAACCACAAAATATTATCAAAAGACAAGAACTTGCTTCATACATTCTTATGTTCTTCCCTAGGTTTGCTTTCTCAAGCATTTGCCTAAGTTTAACGTGTGTGTTTTCATGGTG
>JACEIK010000335.1:213093-238243 GCA_018107945.1 Datura stramonium
TGACACGGAGGTAACGCGAAAGCACACTGGAAACTCATAAAACTGTCGCCAGGCAGCCCCTTGCCGCATTGGCAGCGTGTCACGCTGCTTGGGCAGCACCCAAGGTGGCGTGTCACGGCCTTGGTCGCGCAGCCTGCCTGCCGTGGCACATTGCCAACGCGCAGGTGGGCTGTTTCGCGCATCCTCCTTTCCGATGTTCGCATTTTAATTCCGATTCCATGCCTCCACTTCACCAAGTCATGGATTAGTCCCTCAAATTCATTTTAAACCTACAAAAACAAGAACTAATGATGTTGGTTAGTGTATATATTCACATTTACATAAAATTACATGAGAATGCATATAATTAAGTCGATAAACAAGACAAAACTCAGTTATAAAGCATCACTCGGGCATGCTATTTTGCCCGAGATCAATAAGCCTCTACATACAGACGAGTTTATGGGACAAGAGCTCAACTAAGTCACTAATGGACTGAAACTGAAGATACTAATAACAAATTGATAAAAAGTCCTCGAAGGATGAGAACTCACTAATGAGTTTGTAATTTACCTACTCATTAGGCTATTAAGCATGAATTTTATTCTAGTTTTTAAGTCATTTAGTTGGATTTTATGCCCTTTTTTCCTGTTGCGTGCAAATATCTTATTTTTAGAGAAGAGAAAGAAATGGAGAAAAAAGAAGGGAATCAGGTGAAAACCGTCGCTTCACTGAAGAAGACCGGTAAAACGCCGACCAAACACCGAAGACCACTGCCGTGGGAAATCAAAGAAATTGGCAACCGTAGACCCCAACCAGCGACTCGACGGTTGAATTACCTATCGATGCCTGAGAGTGCTGGATCACAGAAAAAAATAGGCAGAGCACGATTGGAGACCGTTGAATTGCCAAAGGACACTGGAATTCACTGCGGGAGCATCCAATGATAGTCAACGGTTTGCGGAATGCAATTGGCGAACCGCTGGTACTCTTGCAAGTACCAGAACGCCTGAACAGGGGAAAATGTGTCCAACACTGAAAAAGAGAGTTTGAGTGCTCTACTCTAGGATATATTCTAGAGAAAAGTACTCTGTACCCATCATATCATAACTTTTGGCTCTTTTTGAGAATATTCTCTTTGTAAATTCTATTGGTGGAAATTGTAAAGGATTGTTTTTATTTTTCTTCTTCTTCCTCGATAGCAAGGTACTACCATTGTTGAAGTTATCATTGAAGTTTATTTTTCTACTCCTATTATTGAGTTCAATGAGTTTATTGTTAAATGTGTTTTGAATTTCTTAACTATGAGTAGCTAAATAATTAACTAGAGGTGTGTGATGATGAATTATTAATTCGATCAAATATTGCTAGAGTCATCTAAATATTGTTTAATTAGTGTAAATCTGTTAAATTCTCTCCAATCTATAATTGAAGATCCATGGTTGTTGATATGGGTCTAATTGTTCTTACTTGATTTTTGCTATAAAAAGAAGCATTGAGTATTAGGAGAGAATTTAATGGTGGACATAGATGTGAGGTTGGGGAATTGGTCTAGAAATAGTCAAAATCACATTCTCACTCCTAATTAATAAAAAATAGCTAGAAATTAGTGCAGCAATTAATCCAAACCTGATTGGGTTGATTTAATTGTGTCTAGTGGCCTGAAATAACTCTAGCAAGAGGCATTTATGAGGTTGAAAAAAATATACAATGCCCACCCGCGCAAGGTTATTTACACAAATTTGAACTTTTGAAATGATCTAGCATGACCTTATTTAGTTATCACATCATCTACACCACACCTCTAGTCTTTCTCATTATTGTCAACAACCTTGGTTATTTTGCTATCTTAATCGGCCAAATTAGCATTCATTCCTCAGTGTTAACTTCAATCTCCCTCTAAATGTTTATTTCTTTTTAATTTTTGAGTGGTGCAAACTAAATTCAATTTTTCGAACAACACTCGTGCATATCATTCTCTAGTATTTATGGGACTTGACCTCGATATCCGTCGGGACATTTGTTTTGATAAAATCAATGTTTATTCTATTTCATAATGAAGAGTATATTTTTGATGTTATCAAAAATGACGCCATTGCCGGGGACTGACATTTGATATTCTTGTGTTGATTGTCAATTTGAATTGGTTTTACACCACTGTAGTTGATATTAAGTAATTGCGGAGTTATTCATGAGCCATTTTGAAAGGTTTTTGCGAGACCCCGAGGGGGTGCCTGGAGACTCTCAAACTTGTAGATAAGATGTGGCATAGATAAGGTAAGAAAGATAAGGTGTTGCTGGTAATGATGAAACAAAGGGAGTTGACGAACTATATGAAAGGTTTTCATATAAGGTACCATCAGGACAATCATGGCTATGAGTAGGATTATCATGAAAATGAAGGTCGGAACAATGTTTGATCAACTGAGAAGAGTAGACAGGGGAGCGACGAGTCAGTCCCATCCCGCATCCCAGGAAAGCACTCTCGAGGTGGTGCTTGAAAAGGTCCTTTAACTGAATCAGGAATTCAGGACTTGCGGAGTAAACTGTTGGATCTTATGACCATCGTGAAAGTTCATGACACAGTAATAAAACAATTGGAGGATAGGATAAATGAGATAGAATCTTAGGTGCCAACTCCAACAAAAGAAACAAGCACATCCTCACCTCAAGCCACATGGACGATGATATATTTGAATGGGAAATGGAGGAAGAGGTCGTAGGAGAAATGATTGCTGATTTCCTTTTCAAAGGTGAAGAAATAAGGGAGGTTTGTCAAGTGTGCAAGGAGATAGAAAATTATCCCTTCCAATCAACGAAACTGGACCTCAACCTAAAAAATCACACAACTCCTCCATCACAGCGATCCATTATTGCGCCCCCGAAGTTTGAGCTGAAACCCTTTCTCATTCACTTGCAATATGCATATCTTGGGGAGATTGAGATGATCTCGATCACCATTTCAGCAAATCTCACTACTCTCCTAGTAGAAAAACTCATCGTGGTATTAAAAAGGCACATTCAGGCTATAGGGTGGTCGATAACTGATATTATCAGTATTCCTCAAGGGATTTGCACTCACAAGATTAATCTTCAAGAAAATTGTAGCCAATCAGTTGAGCATCAAAGGCGTTTGAACCCACCTATGCAAGAGATGGTAGAATAGGAGATTACTAAATGCCTAGATGCGGGAGTGGGATATCCTATCGCAAAGAGTAGTTGGGTAAGTCATGTACAGTGTGTGCCAAAGAAAGGAGGCATTACGATTATCCCAAATGAAAAAAAATCAATTAATTTCCACTTGCCTAGTCACTAGATGGAGAGTTTTCATGTAATACCATAAGTTAAACTCTTGGACAAATAAGGATCACTTCGCAGTGCCCTTCATTGACCAAATGTTAGATCGGTTGGTCGTCAAAGAGTACTATTGTTTCTTGGATGGATACTCGGGGTACAATCAAATTTCGATCGCACCCGAGGATTAAGAAAAAATCACTTTTACATGTCCCTATGGAACTTTTGCATTCAAGAGGATGCCTTTTGGCCATTGCAATGCCCCCACCACTTTTCAACTATGTATGATGTCCATCTTTTCAGATATGGTGGAGGATACTATGGAAGTCCTCATGGGTGTCTTATCAGTTCTAGGGGATTCTTTTAACGATTGTTTGGCTCACCTAGAGGAGGTATTAAAGAGATTCAAAGAAACAAATTTGGTCCTTAATTGGGAAAAATGTCATTTTATGGTAAAAGAGGGGATTATATTGGGACACAAGAGTTTCAAAAAAGGGATTGAGGTGGACCAAGCCAAAATCAATGCCATTACTCAGTTACCTCCATCGTGCACTGTGAAGGGTGTTAGGATTTTCCTTTGACATGCGAGCTTTTACCACAGGTTTATTAAAGATTTCTCTAAAACAGCTCATCCTCTATTTCGGCTGTTGGAGAAAAAAGAAAAGTTCAATTTTGATGAGGCGTGTATGAAGGACTTTGTGGAGTTGAAGGAAAGGTTGATTTCCTCTCCAATCATTATAGAACATGATTGTCAAAAACCTTTTGAGCTCATGTGCGATGCCAATAGGGTGGCATTAGGAGCAGTAGTTGCTCAACAGAGAGACAAGATATTTAACCTAATCTACTATGCTAGATAATCTCTAAATGACACGTAAATGAACTACACAGTAACAGAGTAGTAGTTACTCATTGTTGTGTTTGCGTTTGAAAAGTTTCGGGCATACTTGTTGGGAACGAAAGTGGTGGTGCACACGGATCATGTAGCAATTGTATACTTGATGGCCAAGAATGATGTTAAACCTAGACTGATTAGGTGAGTTCTGTTGTTGCAGGAATTCGACTTTGAGGTGAAGGATCGTAAGGGATGTGAGAATCAAGTGGCCGACCATCTATCACGCTTCGAAACAAGTGGTCAGCCAGGAGCATATGAGGAGATCAATTATGCCTTCTGGATGAACATATTCTAGCCGCAACCTACAATTTAACACCTTGGTTTGCCTATTTTGCTAATTTCTTGGCCAGCAACATCATACCTGAAGGTTTGAACTTTCAACAAAAGAAGAAATTCATGAATGATTTCCAGAAATTTTATTGGGATGAACCTTACCTCCTCCAGAGTTACGCAAATTGTTTAATACCATGGTGTGTTCCATAAGTAGAGATGGTCCCAATTCTAGAGGCATGTCATTCTTCACCTATTGGGGTCCATTATGGGAGTGTGAGGACAACAAAAAAGGTGTTACAGTGTGTGTTATATTGGCTTACACTACATCAGGATGCCCATGAATTTGTGAAGCAATGCGATCAATGTCAAAGAACAGGGAGTATTTCAAGGAGGCATGATTTTCCGCTAATATCGATCTTAGAGGTTGAGTTGTTCGATGTATAGGGGATCGATCGACTGCATGGGCCCTTTTGCGAGCTCTTATAGAAACACATACATCTTGGTGGCAGTTGATTATATCTCCAGATGGGTAGAAGTTGTAGCATTACCAAATAATGAAGGAAGGAGCATAGNCCAAATAATGAAGGAAGGAGCATAGCAACCTTCTTAAAGAAACACTTTTTCTCCCAATTTGGTACTCCGAGAGCTATCACTAGCGATGGGGGATCATATTTTTGCAATCGCATATTTAATGCCTTGTTAGCCAAATATGTGGTGAAACACAAAGTGGCCACGCCTTATAACCCACAAACCAGTGCCACGTAGAAGTTTCAAATTGGGAAATTAAGTCTATCTTTATTAAAATAGTCAATGTAAATAGAACAGATTGGTCATAGAAGTTAGATGATGCCTTGTAGGCATATCAAACTGCATTTAAAACACTGATAGGGATGTCCCCATATCAACTTGTGTTTGGAAAATCATGCCACCTCCCTGTTGAGTTAGAACATAAAGCCTTGTGGGCATTTAAAATCTTGAAACTAGAAGGGGAAAAGCTATCCAAGGATGAGTTTCATAATCTGCATGAGTTAGATGATTTCAGAATGAGGGCATATGAAATGCAGTTATTTACAAAGCTCGAATGAAACATTATCATGACCAAAAAGTTTTGCAGTGCAGTTTTTCTCCAGGGGACTATGTGTTACTGTTCAATTCACTGTTGATGCTATTTCTCGGGAAGTTAAAATACAAATGGTTAGGGCCATTATAGGTCTCATGTTTATGAAAATGGTGCCATAGAACTCCATGGAGAAAATGGGAGAAATTTCAAGGTGCATGGATAACGATTAGAAAGATATCTGGGGGTATTGGAGGATGTTGGCTGAACAGAGGTCTTATATCTAGATAAAGCGTAGGTCATGAGAGACCTTCGTCATGCTAGGAGGCAACCCAAGCATTTTTATTCTCTAACTCTTCTTAAACATTTTAATGCATTATTTTTTTTGATGTTTTTTAGCGTGGTGAACTTCAAGAAGAACAAAGATAGGGTTGGTCGGCGCTATGCTAGCGAAACGCAGATAGTATTCTGTAGACCGCCGATGGGTCGCCGACTCTATCCAGTGCTCTGTGGAATCAAAAGCTACTCAGCGACTCATTCGGTAAGGCGCTGCTATAAAGCACGAATCGCCGGTGAGTTGCCGATCTCAACTAGTGTGCCTAGGAGTGACCTTGACGTCAGCTTCTGACCCGGTGAGATGCTAGAGGCATTTCGCGACATGTCGGTCACTCGCCGATCCTGTATCCAGAAACTCTCGCAGGTAATGTCATTGGTGGCCACATTGGCGATCACTGGTATGCCCCAATCTGGATTATTCTACTTTTCAAAAGTTTAACCGACCTTCTCCCCTTTAATCCTCCATTTCCCTCTTTCCCACCATATTTCATCTTCCTAAAATCCCCTTTTCTCACCTATCCTCCATTAATGACCACCCTCCTCTTACCTAATCAACTTCCTCTCCCTTCCCACTTAAATACCACTCCCCACTTTCATTTACCCATCACCTTCACTCAATCATACTCTAAAAATATCATTAGTAGGCAGAAGTGAAAGGTCATATCTTTTGTAGCTACTCACCCATCAAGTAAGGTTTCTTTCGCTCATGTTCTAATGTTAGGGGAACTATTGGTGATATTTTTCTTTTATGTGTTTATCTCATGCTTTTCTTTTCTACGTTTTTCTAGATTTTATTTTTATTTTTGTGTGGGTGTCACATTTTATTTGGGGGAAGTCTGAGTAACCCTGAGTGGGCACCCTCTTAAGTTGCCCGATGATAGATCGATTGAGACATTTCTTAGGGCCGACTTGTCATTGTTGGATTGGGAGAAAATTGGTGTGCATCAAAGTTTGGGTGCATGTGAGTTAATTGCATAAAGGTCGCCCACCGTCGGACCACCGGTTGTGCTTCGAGAATCGCTGATCAATTCGCGGGTTAAATTGGCCGATTCTGCCTTCTGTCATAAATCTGTAGCTCAATGACGCTTGGCGATTCAGAACTGGCATTTTGCCAGTGGGGGAGCTAGTGGGTATGATTTTTAGCCCCCAGGCCACTGGTTTACACCGGAGATTCATTGGCGCTTCACAAACATACATCTGCCTTTTTGCCGACGGTTCACCGGTGTCGCCTGAAACACTAAATTTTCTCACCTAATTTCTTTCCTTTTGATTTACTATGGTTTTAAAATGTGTGCATAATTCTAATGATAGTTTGCAGCATCATATTTGTTTCTAGACAATCACACAAAGGCCAAGCATCAATGAGAACCAACAACACATAAATTCGCTTTAGGTTTGAAAGAATGGAGGAGTATTATGTCTATTTCAAGGAGAAGCGATCCATCAAGAAGAAGCTCAATCTGAGTTGGAATCTTTCTAAATTGCTTTCCCAGATATTCTCTATCAGTATGGAATGCGCGATTGGGGTCCATTCAACATACTAATTGACCCATATTTTTCGGAGTTGGTGTGGAAATTTTATGCATCATACAAGGCACGATAACGACTCCTAGAACGTAAGCGCGATACAGACACATTACCATGCCTACCATCTATATGGGTGTGTGACCAAGAGGTGCCCATAACTCCAGAGACAATCAATTCTCTTTATTGGGCTGAGCCAATCCATCACATTCGACATTCCAAGGGATGGTGGAGGATAAAACAAATTAGTTCCAATTGATAGCCAACATAATTGCAATAGGTCAACCATAATGGGCCATCTCGAGGGGTATGATTCATCGACGTGATCTCAAATTTGAAGCCCATATGTGGCTATACTCGGTTTGTGCTACTTTAATACCTTCTCAGAACACAACGGAGGTCCCGATTAAAGATTCCATTCTTATCGCCTGCATCATGGATCATGTACACATCAATGTTGGGGAGATTATTGCAGATCAATTAAAAAGGTGGGCCAAGCAGCAGGCTACATCATTGCCATATCCTAGCCTCATGAGTATGTTATGTGTGCGGGCTTCATGCCCTTTGTTCCAGCCATTGGATAAGACTGTGCGGGCTGACCGTGTGATTATATTAGCTACCAAAACTGACAAAGATGCCCAGCTATGAAGCGAGCAAAAATTATAGAGAACAAAACTTTGCCACCACCGTCGGCACCCTCTAACACATCGGTAGGCCAGTTCCATATAGTTGCGGCTCCCACCACCACACCTCCTAATTTTCTCAAACTAGCACAAAGGGTCCTAGTACATGAAAGCCATCTTGTGAAGCTAGCTAAGGCTATCCCATCCACGATCCAACATGCAATCAAGAAATCCATGCAACCTGCTAGAGACAAGACGAAAGGCCTCTGCACCATAGTTGAGGTCCTACAAAACGAAGTGATTACTTTGAGGAAAGAGGTTGATGTAGTCAAAATACCTCCATCTGCCAACAACCCAATCCCTCCTGAGCGTGCAGCGATACCCTTGCAGCACGAGGCACCCAAGAGTCCACCAGATGATTGGTGGGTGGGGTATGACAGCGCGTCAGAAATAGTGTCGAATGAGAAGTTATATCATAGCTGACCACCACTGTCTCCAATGCTCTCTGTGTACGACGTATATCCATCCTGGACACTCGGCGGGGTGGAGACTACTTCTTACCATGTGCTTCGCACTCTGCCAGATAAGTGGGTGGTGCCAGGACATGGGAAAATTGGAAATCCCACCTGACTCACTAAGGCCGACTGCTGAAGAAACGACTTCTTGGCACTTCGATGTAGCCACATATTAGTGGGGTCTTCGTTCCAATCACTAATTCATTCAGGAAGCCTCTTTCACCTTACTCTCTGTTATTTTTGTTCCATTGGGGCCAATGTCCAATTTAAAGTGGGGGGAGGGCATGTAATGAAAAAGTTTTTATAAAAAAATATTAGTGTGCTAATGGTAAAAATGGGGTCCTTGTCTTGAATTTTTTATTCCTTCATGACCCAAGAAAGGGAGCACAAAGAAAGGAACCGGTTGAAAACCGGTGCTTCATCGGAGTAGACCAGTGAAATGCTGGCCAAACATGGAAGACCACTGCCCTGGGAAATTAAAGGAATCGACTACCGTGGACACGGACCGACGACTCACCAGTTGAATCACCTACCGATGCCTGAGAGTGCTAGATCACAGAAAAGAATCGACGGAGGATGGTTGGAGAACGGAGAATCACTAAAGGATACGCTGAAGGAAACTGGAATTCACATTGGGAGAATCCAATGATAGCCGGCAGTTTGCGGAATGCAACTGGCGAACCGCCGGTACTATCGCTAGTACCACAACGCCTGAACAGGGGAAAATATGACCAACACTAAAAAAAAGAGTTTGAGTACACTTATCTTTGATATATTCTTGAGAGAAGTACTTTGTACCCATCAGATCTTAACTTTTGGCTTTTTGAGAATATTCTCTTTATAGAAGAAAAAAGGAAGAATTCTACTAGTAGAAATTGTAATGGATTGTTTTTGTTTTTCTTCATCTTCCTCTATAGTAAGGTACTACCATTGTTGAAGACTTATCGGTGAAGTTGATTTTGCTACTCCTATTATTGAATTCAATGAGTTTATTGTTAAATGTGCTTTTGAATTTCTTAACTATGAGTAACTAAATCAATAATTTGAGGTGTGTGATGATGAATGCTTAATTAGATTGGGTATTGCCAGAGTCATCAATATTATTTAGTTAGTGTAAATATGTTAAATTCTCTCCAATCTATAATTGAAGATCCATGGTTGCATATGTGGGTCTAATTGTTCTTACTTGATTTTTTTCTTGAAAGAGAAGAATTCAATATTGGGAGAGAATTTAATGGTGGAAATGGATGTGAGGTTGTGGAATGGGATAGAAATAGTCAAAATCACATTCTCACTCCTAATTAAGAGCTAATATCTAGAAATTAGTGCAGTCATTAATCCAAACATGATTGTATTGATTTAATTGTGTCTAGTGGTTTGAAAGAACTCTAGCGAGAGACATTTATGAGGTTGAAAAAAACATCAAATCCCTACCTTCCCAAGGTTATTTACACAAATTTGAACTTATGAGATGATCTAGAATAACTCAATTTAGTTAGAATATCATCTACACCACACCTCTAGTCTTTCTCATTATTGTCGACAACCTTAGTTATTTTGCTATCTTAATCAGTCGAATTAGCATAAATTCCTCACCGTTAACTTCAATCCACCCCAAAATGTTTAATTCTTCATTATTTTCGAGTGGTGCAAACCAAACAACACTCGTGCATATCATTCTCTAGTCTCTGTGGGATTCGACCCCTACATTTGTCGAGATGTTTATTTTGATACAATGACTGTTTGTATTCTTTTGTAACGAAGAGTATATTTTTGATGTTATCACTCATCAACAGAAGGGATATGCTAACTCTGAGGATCTGGCTAGTGGCGGGACTGAACATGAATGTTTGAACCTATATCATGAAATGATATAGCATAAAGTACGCAGTCTGTACTTGGAATATACCGAGTATACAAGGTAAGTAAAACTTCTAAGTAAAATTTAAATCATGCATATCATAATACATGTCATCATAAGATTTGGAGAGTAATGTTTTCATGCTATTATCTGAAAAAATGGTTTAAACATAACTGAATCGAATGATCCAAAGTTGAAACCGATAATACTAAGTAAAACTGAATATTAGGCCAAACCTGCTGAAAACATAATATCATGGCTGATGAACATGCATAGCTAAAATCAGGAGGAGTAATGGGAAACTCATCATATAACCGATATTACCATGATATAGCTTATGTGGTCTCGACTATTACACTCAAGTGGGCAGGGCCTTCCAAAGCCTTTCCCGGGCTAAGGGTACTACCATGATATCGATATCAAGCTGAAGGCCCCTCAGGGTAGGGAAAGCTCACAAGGGAAGTCCCAAGAATCTGAATATACCTACGTTGGCATGTAGTTATGAGGCATAGGGTTAACTAAACCCTTAGAATACTCGGTGCTAGACACTACTCCCAAAAACATGCATATTTTCTCCATCATTTTTCAAAAAAGTTGAACCATTGCCTTTCGACGAAGCTGATCATTACAATGTATACATAGTCTCAAAACTGAACATGAGGATCTTTGGCTCAAAACATACCATAAGCTGAAAAGTGAGAGTCTAGACTCCAAAACCATGTGATAAGTTAATATCATAAAATTAAAGTAATCATGAAACATACTTGGTCATATGGGATTATCTAAACTTAAACATACTTTTAAGTACACTTGATAGTCAAAAATCATGAATATAGGCATGGGTAATTTAGAATCTTACTTTTATCATAGACATCTAATCATGCTTGCAAACATAGATCAAAATATCAACGCTTCATGAATTTACATAATTAGGCATCATATTTTTAAAACTTTCAAATCATAATTTGTAACGTATATCATTATAAAACATGCCCATGGATCTTACAACAACATTAGAAACGTGCATAGAATTTACTTATGATAGATACTAAAAGAATTTCAGAAATTGGGTTAAAACCCCATAGATTCAACAACCTTGAATTTCATGAATTTAGGAGAGAATTTGGGAATGAGAGTGAAGGAATACTCTAATTCATAACCCTACATACCTGAGTACTTGATTTCACAATCCCCCTTGAAAGCCCAAGTGAATTGAGAAAGAACCTAAGGAATCCTCTAGCTTGATCTCCAATGACCTCCTTAACCTTGAATGCATGGACTGGGAAGTCTTAGAATAGGTTAAGCACCATTAAAACCCTCCTAACTGCACTTATAACAAAGTAGTTTAGGACCTAGGGGCTTAGGAATTAGGAACACACCCTTACTAAAATGCAGGAAAATTACACATTGCTAGTCACCACGAGAGACACCACGACTCGTGGTGACAAAATTGTGAAGTCTACTGGCCAACCATCCATTTTCGACTCTACTCTAGACCACGACAAAATCCACAAGTCATGGAGTCACGTCATGACTCATGGCAGGCTCTCGTGGTCACCCCCAGACAAAGAATCGCCACCAACCTCTCTTCACTTTATGAGTCACTTAACAACTTGTGAATTCCTCCCACGAGTCACTAGATGACTAGTCCTGTGGCCCAGGCTACATTTTCCTATTTTCTTCACTTGAACTCTCGGGTCTGATCTAAGGGACTTTCGGGGTATTACATTGGCGCGCCATGCCAGCTATTTCTCCAGGACAACTTTCCTCGAATTCTTCTTTCTTCATACTTTGGACCATTTTTGAGTCTGTTTCCACATGTTACCTGCTAAATCCATCTCAAATCACTTCTTATCTGATGTAACACGTATATTCATTAAATTATGCATTTATTAAGGATAAACATCTGAGAAGAAGGTAAAAGATGGGTAAAAGTATGGCGAATAGGCATACGAATATGTCCAATATCACCACCCCACACTTAAACCATTGTTCGTACTCGAGCAATCCTTACTTATATGCAATAGACACTTCTTCTTCACAACACTTGTCACCTGTATCAACTCTCTCTCAAGCATCTATAATAGAGCGCATGACTAAGTGTTTCATCACTTCATAACCAATCCACATCTAATACACAAAGAAGATCTTCACATTCTAAGATATATACTTTCTATAACTGACTCATCTTTCTCGAAATAGGGCCAACATGATTAAGTATAAAAAATGTAGCACACAATGCACCAATTCTAATCAACTTATGTGCTCACCTATTTAGTGATGTCCCTTCACTCATATTATCAATCAAAGCTTGAAACATAGTAATCAAGGCACACTCACTCTCACAAATGATTTTTCAAATATATGCAACATACCATAGGCTTGTCTCTCATTCATAATTAGATTACTTAATCACTTTAAAAAGAGTAAGATCATAAGGACTTATTTGGTTGTAATATCGGCTAAGGGACGCGTAGGAATGATTTTCATTTCATAGTGGCTGCCAATCCTAAGCACTTTAAGACATTTTTCCCTCATCTTTCTCTTCCACCTCTTTTTCTTCTCACTGCTCACCCTTCTTTCACTAAACCTTTTTTCTTTTTTCATGCCCCTCTTTATACTACTTGACTGCAACTTTCTGTTTATAAGTTCAAACATAATAATAAATCTTTAAAAATCTTCCATTTATGCTCTAACAACAAGTAGACATGTTATTTTTTGTGGGCACCCCTCTTTCCTATTTTTTCATCTTTCCATCCACATTTCTTTCTTTCTTTCTTTCCTTTCCCTTAACTTTTTCTACTTTGGTGGAATCTTCATTCTTAAATCTCTAAGTGCCTCAAACTATCTTTGGATTAAAAATTCTAGAGGTCACACAATAAAGGGAATAGGCTTCTTTTGTGGATAAGAAGAAAATTAAGGCTTATGGCTCAACGGGGTTAACTAGGGATAATGTTCAAGAAGGTATAACAACAACAGACAAGATGGTTTTCTTCCAAAGAAATGGTTAAATCACATGTTACCTATTTTTCAACTAGCTATCATGTACACACTTAGGCAAGTTCTAGATGTTACACTATGTACAAAACACAACAATTCAAGATAACCTCTCATGGCATCATGATCTGAGTCAGTTTGTTATGGCCACATATCCACACAATCAAATTGAATGAATTCTTTCATTATTAAGCCCTAAGATTTTTCCTTGAATCAAATTAAAGAACCTATGTGTCTCTCATGGAATTCTCACTTCTTATGCATTCAGGATGACCACTTCGTTACTTTTAGCTTATCTTCTAAGTGGAGTATCAAGAGAACACACGTGGTGGTTTTTGACTTCATCATAAAAAATAAAAAAGATCTGTGACTAATTTCCCTTTAGAAGGTCATCATCCATCCATCATTGGGAAGGGTCACTACACCTATGATGATCAAAAAAAATTTTTGACTCTCAATTAACAAAATTAAAACAACTAGTGACCAATAAGACCATACAAAGCATCATTTTTCGACAACCATCCATATACTAACTATTATAGACCAAGCCACTAACACATAAGTTTGACAACTATTGCTACAACCTACTACAATTTTAGCAAAGATAGAATAAACAGAAAATCTATTTATTCCACCCCACACTTAAATAGTGCACTATCCTAGTGCACAAATATGTCATATAAAGTAGGGAGAGAAAAATAATTTCGTGGACATCCAAGCAAAGTCATCATCATCAGGATTATACTACTAGTCATCATCATCATCATTCCTTCTGCGTCATCAACCTGCATAGCTCCCTTTGTGGCATCCTCCTTCTCCTCCTTCTCCTTATCATTATCAATAGCAACGGTCAAGACTGTAGGCTCATTGTCATCCAATGGCTCCTCAAACACCAACCCCACTTTGCACATCATCATTGCATTCTCTATGAGTGGGTACCGCTCCTCTAGTGCCTCCATATCCTCAATAGTTACGGCTCTGCCTCTTATCTTTAGCTGCAGCTCAAACATCCCAAACATACAGCCTCTAAACATCCCAAACTCTTCACGCTTGGAATAAGGAGTGGTGTTGATGAGTTGGTTGGCTCCTTGAATTTTGTGACACTAATCATTTTTCCTGCCAAGTGCCCTGCTAGGGGTAGATAAAGGTATTCCTCCTTTTCTTCAATGCCAAGCTCCCTCAAGAACTTAGTCAACAAGTTGTCGTACTAGTATTTCCATCGACAGTTATCTCTTGATAGCCTCCTGTTGTCCCTCAAATTTGTGCCAAAGTTAATTTACAGCCCTTTCATTAGCATATACATCAATATCACCCTCTCTTGAGTGATCTCCATGGTGTGCGTCCCTGGGAGAAGTATGACGCAGACCATCTTGACCCAAACTCCTGCCTCCCTATTCAAGTAGGAGAATGACAGTGTCGAATGAGTGCCATTTTCACCTCTTGCCAATCGAGTAGTTGAATGCTCTCCACACAATGTATGGAGAATGTCATGATATAGGGTATTCTCAAGTATGATGAAGTAATCTTTGTGTCCACCACTGGCGTGCCAAGGAATGCATTGAATGCCCTGGCAGTTAAACAGACCACTTGTCCCCGCACCTTGATCATTGTGCTCTCTCCATACGAGGTGTTCAAATTTGCATAAAATCCCCTCACTAGGGTAAGGTTTCACTCCTCTAGCTCAGCAAACACATACCCAAGCTCCAAATCTTGGATGGTGTCTCGAATTGTGGGGAAATCAAGTGTCAGATGACCCTCATCAATCCAATTCTCCGAGGCATACGTGGCCTCCTTTTGGGAATTGAACCACATGAGCCCTGATGTTCTATGGGTTTACAACACTTTCGATACTTAAAACTCAAGAAATAAGCATGGACTTGGGTATATTAATATGGATATGATGCACTTTTACTTTGTTTTCAGTGAATATAGATGTTGGAGTTGTAATGTGCAAAAGAAGGATAAAAATGCAGAAAAAGCTAAGTACAGACCTCAGTACGTGTCGTATCATCCTGGTATGAGCCGTACTGAGATTCATGGAAAAGTCCAAAAATATTTATTTGTGGAAAAGGAAATGCATGACTTATCGTATGAGTTGTACCAAGACAATTGCAGAAAAGTTTAGAAGATGTTGCACATGACAAATCTCCAAGTACGGGTAGTAACCATGGATCATGATATCTATCTAAGGCCCATACCACAGAGCTGTGGTAAGATTTAGAAAAATTGAAGAAGGACTGATGTAAATATATAATTGGAAGTCACGAGTCGTGAGATGCAGGTACGAGTAGTACGAAGCCAACCATGAAAGTATTCGGAGAATGCCATAACTTTCAGGATCAAACCACGACAAGATAGTAAGACTCATACGTTCATGTTACAAGTTGTACCAGCTTCCAACAATTAGCAAAAATAGGCATTTCCAAGCATTGTATGAGTGAAGGTATGACCTATACAATCCTGTTATGGGTCGTAAGTGAAGTTTACGACAATTCAACAATTTTTCCTAGTTACTTAGGAAAGGGTTCTAAATATTTGTGTAAATAAATTTTAGGTTATTTTTCGATCAGGATAAGCAGAATACATAGAGAACAAGAAAGAAACGAGTTCTAGAAGTTAGAAAGAGTAAGATTTGGAGAATTATTGTTGACTATGTGTTTAAGTTTTGGGGAGACTTTCTTGAATTAATTTCTCATTGTTCTTTTAGATTTCTTCTTTAATTCTTGCAGTATTGAAGTGGGTTTTCTTCCAAACATCTTTGTATGTTCTAAATTATGTGTTCATCTATGAATTCTTATAATTATCTTACAACTATGAGAGGCTAAAACCTCCACAAGTAGGGTTGTGGGAACCATGGTGAATTAATGAACTAGTGTTACGCAAAGTGATTCTAAACCAATGCTAAACGCTTTTATTGTATTCTTCACATCATTAATGTTTCTTAATGCAGCGCAACATTACGATTTGATCGAAATCTTTAATTGCTTGAATCTAGAGAAGTAGAGATTGGGAGAAGAGAATTATAGCAAAGCCTTGATATTTATGGGTTGTAGTATAACTTGAGTTGCGGTCGCATGATAGTTAATTTGGGACAAATTGATAACGGTTGAATTGAACTACCTCATGAGACTTAATCCGGTGATTGAGTATAGTCATCCAATAGGGACGAACCAGTCATTTGGATGAACCCTAGTTATCAGTTGTACAAGTAAGCATTGGGATAGATAAGGAGTGTAAAACCTAAAGTAGTAATTAATCCGTGGGGAACAATTTCCCTATTTGTTCGCATAAACTTTATAAATGATAATTAATTCTTAGCATTGTTACATCTCTGTTTTTACAAAATCCCCTTTTAGGATATAACAAACATAAAAACATAAATATGAGCATTATTCTATATCTTGACCTTATTCCTTGTGGGATTGACCCCAGCCTTTGTTGGATTATATATTGAAAACATTCGTGTCATACTTTTCCAGGAGTGTGATTTGAGCGTTATCAAAATTGGTCCCATTGCCAGGGAATAAGGTTTAGGATTAGAGCAATTGTTGTGTTTAACTTTTAGTTGTTATTTCCTCATTTATATTTTCTTTTTGGGACATCCACAGGTTCTCTTTGGTTAATGCAAAGTACTCGATGGAGCGAAAACCCCCTGATTCCTCTTGATCTTGAATTAGAGCGAACTCTGTGGAGAATGGAGAACCCTGAGCAGAGAGGCGCCCATATGTCTAAAGAATCTCAGCAAGCTACACTTTAGGAAGCCAATGATGCTCAGGATGAGGTAGTGAATGCAGGCCTCCATAGAAGGGACAATAGATGCCAAAGATATACTCCTTAGCTCTATGATGAGGATGATCCGGATGATGATGGGGTTGGGTCAACTAGAGCAATCGTACCACAATGTTTGCTTGCTGGGGAAAAGTTTGATATTACTAGTGCCATGATACAGTTGGAGAAAATGAATGAGTTGTTTAGTGTCACGCAGCTAACGATGCTAACTTGCACTTGATGAACTTTGTTTGTATATGCAAGGCGTACAGGTTACCTGGTGTTAGTCAAGATGTTATACGGTTGAGACTCTTCCCATTTTCTCTCTCTAGAGAGGCTACGTTATGGTTATCGAAGTTTCCAAATATCTCCATTACCAACTGGATGGAGCTTAAATAGGCTTTCCTAGAAAGGTTCTTCCCATCCTACAAGATGCTATAGTTAAAGGACAAAATTTATGACTTCTGAGAATTGAATACTCAGGAACTGCATGGGACAACGTTGAGAGCTGACCAAGTGCCCCAACCATAAAATTCCAGATGGCAGTTTGACAGAAAATTTTCACAGGTCCGTAAATAATAGCAAAAAAGTTTTAGCAGATATTATGGCGGGACGAGCATTGATGAGTCACATGTGGGAGTAAGCTTCTATTATTCTGGATAGAGTGACTAAGACGAACAGGGACTGGCACACCAGGGAAGCGAAAGTAGCTGCATGTACATATGTTGGTACGTCTGCGGATCAACACAGAAAGGAGGAGGAGCATGATTAGGAGCTAACTCATATGCAGACATTATTATACCTGCTCATGAAGCAAATCATGGGCGTTGATGCGAGAAAGGAAAATGCAGTGGGAGCTCAGGGATAGGAGTCAGGGCAATAGCATTCAGATTCTGAGGAAGAAGCTACTGAGGATGAAGGTGACCAAACTCCACCTCGGGAGAACTGTACTATTAGGTGGAGAGTTCTCAGTACTCAAGAGATGTATGATTAGGGTCTGACTCTCACCTAAAAGNAAGAGATGTATGATTAGGGTCTGACTCTCACCTAAAAGAATCATTTGAGGTGGAGTATAAAGGAAGAACCGCGGATCCTCACCAGGTCTTTGAATGATGTTGAGGAAATGAAATAAATTTTTAGCTTCTACAGATTTGAATGGATGGCTAGAACTCTAGAGAAATACGGTGCAGATATGGTCCCGGAGTTCTATGCCAATTATTTTCCCATAATGGAGTCGAAGGAAAGAGGTGGGCAAAAATTGAAGGAACAACCTAAGCTTGAGAGTGATGGTTCGGGGAAACACAGTTGACATCTCTAAGTGAACCACTACACAGATGTTATATGGGCCTTAGTTCAGGGCATCGGAGACTACAGTTGAGTTTGAGTACCGAGTTGAAGCTCATAAAAAGGTAGAGTGTCTAGGGTTCGAGGAGAGGTAGAGCTAAGTGAAATGGCTAGTTGGGGTTCTAGCAGAGGACAATGAGGTGGTTGATTGGATGGCTAGTGGAAAGCAGGTAACCAAAGCCTGGTTGAACTTCATAGCGAAGGCCTGCTGGACACTAGTTTGCCACAGGTTGGCACCTAAAGATAATGACAACACCCTCGGTGCAGATAGAGTGGCTTTGATGGCATGCATCATGTCGAGGTACACCATCAACATTCCAAAGGACATAGCAGAGGAGATCTGAGACTGGACTATGGGACTGACCACTACATTCCCTTTCCCAAGTCTGATGTATAACTTATGCATTGAGGCAGGCCTCAAGGCGATACCAGAGGTAGATCATTTGATCAGAGGCTAGAAGACTGCATATATTGATCTCATATGAGATTTCATGAATTCAGTTAGCCAGGTTAAACTTTCTAGTACAGTCCAACCACCACGGACATCCTAGGTTGAGCATTTTGATTACCCTACTTCAGTGGCACAGGACAAGATGCCGGCTAAACAAGCCGGTTTCAGGACTGAAACATAGGCCCGAGTCTAGACACGAAATCTAGAATGATAAATGAATCCAAGTCAACCCATGGCATGAACATGATAACTAAAGCTTAACATAATAAAAGCATAAAACTGAATTTTGAAATAGCGGATGTCTGAATAATGAAACATTAAACAACTAAAATGTCAAACACATAATCTGAAGCTTAAAATACAAACTATATCTGAAAAGCCTCTAACACACTGATTAGCTGATGGGACAACACCCCAACTAGTTCACTAGAAGTATGAAACACAAAATGACAATAGCTTAACTATCTAATGGTCCTCGAAGGATGAGGATTCACAAACAAGCTATCTGGACTGAACTCTAATAACTGACTAGCAGCGATACTGAATCTGAATGTCTGACCTGTTTCATGAATTGATACAGCATAGAGTATGTGGTCAATACTTAATATATAGAGAGTATTCAAGGTAGGTAGAACAGGCTAAGTAAGTATAAACTAAAAATATGCATAACATAAATCATATCATTATAAGATTCTGAGAGTAAGGACTCTATGTTTATATCTGAAAACATGATTAAATATAAACTGAACTTCATAACTAAACCAAATAATCTAACGCTAAAACAAATATTCATAAGTAAAACTGACAACTGATCATTGGGTCAAATCTGCTGAAAACATATTATCAAAACTGATCAACTAAAATCATGCTGAACAATGGGAGACTCATCATATAACCAATATAATCACGATAGAGCGTACGTGATCCCAACTATTACACTCAAGTGGGCGGAGCCATCCAAAGCCTTGCAAGAGCTAAGGGTGCTCACTTGTTATCGATATCAAGCTGAAGTCCCCTTGGGGGAAAGGAAAGCTCACATGGGAGGTCCTAATGAATCTGAATACACCTACGTTGGCATGTAGTTTTGAGGCCCGGTGTTTACCTGAACCCCTACCCTACTCGGTGGTAGACATTATTCCCTAAACATGCATATGCTTTCCATCATTTTTCAATGAAGCTGAAACGATAATTTTCCAATGAAGCTGAAACCATACCATAAGCTGAATGTGGGAGTAAAGGCTCCAAAACCATATGGTAAGCTAATCTTATAGAACTAAGTTGAATCATAAAAAAAAACATGCTTAACTTGTGTGGGGTCGTCCAAAATCTTAAAATAAGACATACCTAAAATAGACTTCATAACTCAAATTCATGGATTAAAACATGGGTAATTTGTAAATATTCATTCATGCTAGATATCTCATCATACTTTAAATCATGAGCTCATAAGCTTGAAATTCATAAATCATGCATAATAAGGTGTAATCTTCATAAACTTAAAATCATGAATTAGTAAGTGAATTGAGAGTAAAAACTGCCCTAATAGCCATAAATCATCAAATAAAACATGAGAGAATTAAACCCATAGAGATAGCATGAAAGATTGCATTGAATTGGGTTAACCCCTAGAATTTCACAGTTTAGAACTTAAAAACTAGAAATTATGAATTTGGACTTCAAGGGGCATGAGGGTGGAAGAATTTCTCCCATTCATAACCCTATATACCTAGGATGATGATCTCTTGACTTCTCTTGAAGATCCCAAGAGGATTTTAAGAAGATCCCTAGCTCCTTTCTTGAGAGAAAATCCAACTATCATACTTTTGGAGTGGGTGAGGATTTAGGCTAGATTAGTCCATTTAATATTACCTTAAGGAAGCCAAAACGACTTCATTTAGGAGTTAGAAGCACAAGAGATTACAAAAATACCCCAAAACTATCGAATTAAATCCTGCAACTGGCAGTTACTAAGACTAACAATACGGGTCATGGTTTGATTGTACGACTTGTACTGAGGTTCGTCCCATGCTTGGTGCTGCTTCACTAAACTCCTAATAACGTTTTACTCCAAACTCCGATTGAGACAAGGTGCATTGAGTTGTAAAGAAGACTAAAAGGGCTTCTATTTGAAATGCTAAATCACCCAAAAACATTTTATATAAAGGGAGATATGGTCATTTGAAGTTGCCCTTATAAGAACAGATACGAAAATCCAATTGGTAAGAAGGCTCTCAACTCGACTTTGTGCTAGAGGTTCCTTATTACATTAATTTGTATCCAAGGCACTTATCAAACTTAAGAGTTGGTATAACACATATTTTCCATAAAATTCATCGGATTCAAGACTATCCACATACCTAGAAGGGTTCCAAACTTAGCCTGAATGTCCGAGGAATTATAATACACCAACTCATGACTGAAATGACGATTCTACTATCATATTATGACTCGTACCATCAGTCGTACCACCAAACTATGATTCATTGTTTCCTGTCATAACTAAGCAGTCCCTTTTTCTTAACTCTCATAATATTTCCATAATTCATACCATGACCTGTAGCTCCATACTATGAGTCGTACCATAACCTGTACAATCAATCACCTAATAACTCCAAAGACTTGCTACTACACCTGGCTACAAGTCATACCCATATACTACAACTCGTAGTAGGGACTCATGGTTGGGAAAAAACTTATCTGATCTGGACCACGGGTCTTTCTAGGAACCACATTACCATCTTACGACTCATAGTTTGAGTCGTATTGAAGTAATTTTGCAACTTTTCCTATTGATCACATTTCAAATCTCAGGTCTAGTCTTAGAAACTTTTAAGATATTACGATGTCTCCCTCTTCGGAACATTCATCCTCGAATGTGGGTTATACATACTGGAAGGTTGGGAAAAGAAACTGCAATCCCAAATACTGAACATTTGAAGCAGAAAAACTGATGGAGTTACTGACTCCGAACTAATAAACATTGTTACACTGAATTCAAGAATCCTATATACATGCTAAAACATGAAAGGAATTGAGAGACATGAGCTGCACATGAAACTGAATAGAGTATTAAGGAGGGAACTGATACCTCAAGTTGGAATTGAGCTGGAAGGGAATAATGGGGATATCTAGCCATCATATCAGCTTCGACCTTTCACGCAACTCCCTGAAGGAGTTGATTCCTCCACAAGACTTTTACTAAAGATAATTCTTTTTTCCTCAACTTTCGAACCTGACGATCAAGGATTTCCATGGGTACCACTTCATAGGTAAGGCTATCCTTCACACATATGCTTTCCGCCAAAACAACCACAATCGGGTCAGCAATGCACTTCTTCAATAATGATACATAGAAAACTTGATGCATTGATGCTAACTCCACTGGTAGCTCCAACTCATAGGCCACCTTGCCCACACATCCAACAATCCTAAATGGGCCAACATATTAGGGACTAAGCTTCCCTTTCTTTCTGTGTCTCATCACTCCCTTCATGGGAGACACCTTCGAGAATACCCAATCATCAACTTCAATCTTAGGTTCTCTCTGCCTAACATCTGCATATGACTTTTGACGACTTTGAGATGTGCTCAGACTTTCCCTTATAAGCTGAACTTTCTCCATAGCTTCATCAACTGAATCTGCCCCTATCAATGTAGCTTCACTAGCCTCAAACCAACAAATAGGAGATCTACACCTCCGCCCATAAAGAGCCTCAACCGGATAAGAAAAATTCAATGAGGGGCAAGTGACCGTTCTAACTACCTTAAAATTCAATTACATGAGCTCTCAACATATCCTACATAATCTGAATGGCTCGCTCAGCCTGATCCTCTATTAGTGGGTGGACAGTTGTGCTAAGCTTCACCTGAGTACCAAGACTCTTCTTAATCGATCTTCAAAACTAAGAGGTGAATTGAGTACCTTTGTCTAAAATGATGGATCATGTCACTCCATGCAATTGGAGAAACTCCTGAATTCAGTATCTAGCATAATTCTCAGTTGAATTAGTAGTTTGACCAGTAAGAAATGAGCTTCCTTGGTCAACCTATCAACAACCACCCAAATAGAATCATATTATTTGCGGGTACAAGGCAGCCCTATTTGAAATCTACCTTATTCTCCTCCCACTCCAACTAGATATATTGATACCCTATAGCATGCCTCCCAGTCTCTCATAATCCACCTCCTCAGCCTATGCTTCCCTCTAAGCTCCTATCCATAATAAGGTCTGAGTTTGACAGCACAGTTTTCTTTACCTTTAGACCTAGCCCGACTGCACCTTTTGCAATCTAAAGTTATCCACTAAGAACATTACTCATCCCCTTAACAAGAAAGTCGCACAAGTTCAAGCTCTAATCAAGAGTCACTAGTCACACCATACTACGGTTTACCTGTATATCACCACCTTATTCAAGCCTATCACCTATGATTATCCCATGGCTCCTTGTAGCTAACACTATTCAAGAATTCCCCTATCTTCTAGGCTTGGCTAATAACTGAACTTCAATGAACTTCTGCATACTTGGCACCTATCGCATGAATAGATAGTTATCCTGGATATATACACTATAATTATCATTTCCATCATGGGTGAACATATATACGGCTAGATTAAGAAATCGTGAGCACAAATTATTCAAGAAATCTACCCTAGGAATATACCTGATATAGCACGATCTTATGAGTCGATAAGGCAAATCTTAAGGACTGAGTTCATAGAGATGAGCATGCTGAGAGACATGACTTTACATAGAGAGTAAGTTTCTTGACATAAAGCTAAGTTTTATGGAGTTATGGAAGAAGACTGAAATCACCATCCGAAGTGGTTACTTCTCATTCTAAGAATCTGAGTATGAATACATGTAAGGAGTACTTGGGACATAGACATGAGCATAACATGTTCACATACGACATGAGTAGAGTATCACTTTGAGTGAAATACAAGAAGACACCTGAATTAGTGTTGACCGAGCTCCCATAGTTACTGATCTTAGACCTCACATTTGGCACTCAAGACTTGGCCTGGTCCTTCACCTTATAATCTACCCCATAGCCTAAAGATCATCATTCTAAGGATTGAACCCCTTCTTAAGGCTAGGCTTAGATCACTATTTCTTGATTTTCTGTTCGCCTCTAACGCTATCACTGAAGGCTTCGTACTTATCACCATTTCTTACCTTCCCTGGGATGAATCTCATACTAAAATACAAAAAAGGGTCTTATTCCTTATACTATGATTGAGGGGCCTAGCAATAAGCAAGGATTTACATGAAAAACTCATAACATACCTGCGACTATATCTGGAGCTGGCCACCACCCGTACTAGGTAACCCATCCTACTGAGATGGGTGAGATGTTGGAGCTGCTAATCTGGTAGTTGGACACTAGCTCTACCCTTGCCCTGTTTAGCCAATGGGTAATCCCTACACATATGTTCGGGCTACCCACACCCAAAACAAGCACCCAAACCAACCAAACACGTTTCTTGGTATTTTCTACCGCCTTTGAGGCATGCTGGCCAACTAGACGATGATGCTCGAGGGGTGGTCGAGGCACGGCTATCTAGCCTTTCTTCTTGGCTAATTGGTAGTCTCTAAGTTTATGACCGGGTTGGCAAAACAAGAATCAAACTCTAGAACCCATCCAACATATCTCTGGGTGGATCTCACATCTTTTGCACATTGAATATATAATATCCCTCACCCTAGACTTGTTTCCCTAAGTCAGAGCTAGAGATCTCTACTGAAGTTGAGGGTGATTTCCACCACCCGATCTTTGCTGGAAAAACTCAAAGTTTCCAATCCTGGCCCTCTTGTTTCCCTTTCGTCTCCCCTTGAACTCTCTATTTCACTTTCAATCCAAGTAACTTAGGCGGACTCTTTCCAGTGAAGTCTTGAACCCTAGTAGTTGTCGTCTCTCCGGTGGAGTTCCTGGATGCGATTTCCCACTGGTTAAGCTGAGAGGTCGTGGCTTGTACCAACACGCTAAAGGTAGCTCCGAGCTTTGCATCTGTAACCTGCCTTAACAAGGGGCCCGTTGGAGTTGGTGTGGCTTGCTAATCCCCCTTTGTTCTTCTGGGAGACATACTTTTACAAACACGTATAACACGAGTTAGAGGAGTAGAAGAGTTGCACTTCATGACACAAGATAAAATCATGGAAGAAGGAAAGCTTCCTAAAACGTCTTGTAGCCTCTTCCCCATAAGTGTGGCCCGCTTCACACCCATGAAAACACT
>JACEIK010000335.1:242028-280967 GCA_018107945.1 Datura stramonium
AAAATCTTCTTCACACTGTTGTCTGCATTTTTAGAGTTAAAGTTTATTGACACTTGATTAGATTGATACCATAGTCCAGTCCCTGTGGGATCGATACTTGACTTACTAGAGCCATTTTACTACTTGTTCGACCACGTGCACTTACATGTAGTCATCCAGACGGACGAACATGGTACCCACATAAATTGAGTCATAGTGGGGAATCATGGTTGGGATATAACTTCTCTGATCTGAACGAGTCTTCCAACGACTCGTACTACCGACCTACGACTCATAGGTTGAGTCATACTGAAGTAATTTTCCAAATTTTCCTACTAATCACATTTCAAATCCAGGGTCTAGTCTTAGGAATTTTTGGGGTATTATAGCCATCCACATAGATGCAGCTCATAGTATTTCCTCCACACTGTCATTGAGCATACCGCGCTAGAGCCCAGCTGGTTATATGTTGGTCCCATAGGAGTTCCTCCAGAAAATGGCCAAGATGCTGATAGTAATCGAGAAGAAGTCCAATGAAATTATGGAGAATATCAAGTCATGGATGAAGGCCGAGATTATTAAGGTTGTGAGGTTGTTGCACGGCCAGTTGGATAGTTTCAAGCACCGTCTCAATAAGCACTTGGCTCAGCTTACAGATAGCGATAGCCTTAGAGATGAGTTGGGGGCTTTGCAAAGCAAGGTAGACGAGTTGTCGTCTAGATAGCCAGCAATATTATCAGCCTCCACTATCCATGAGTTTGATGTTGAGCTTGAAGAGAAGCTAGATTTTGAGGCGTACTAGGCTTTGATAGCGGCCGGTGGAAGAAAAGGAAAGAAGAAGGTCTTGGAGGAGGTTAAAGATGAGTCCTCAAGGAAGAAGAGAAAAAGAAAAGAGAAGAAGGAGTGCAAGAGGGCAAGAGTGGAAAATATGCAAACTCATGATGAGCATATGTCAGAGCTACATGAGCGAGCTGAAGGAGCGGGGAGTTACACCTATACCATTGGAGAGCTTGCGGGTGGCAAGGACCCTTCGGGTGAGCCATATTCAGCTAGAGATACTACTGAGGTCACTGAGGCGACTGCTACTGTTACGGGGGTAACCAATCCCCTAATTGATGTTCCATTGAGTGCACTAGCCATCGCTAGCACCACTACTATAGCGGAGGTATCACCTCCGAAGGATGACAGGAGCTCCTAGAGCGCCACAAGTATGTCCCTTTACTTTGTTCTTATAGTTTATGCTTCAAGACGAAGCATGCTTTTAAAAGGGAGGGGTGTATTTGTTAATTTTGGGAGTTTTGTTCGTCCATAGGTTTTTATTGCCGTGTTTCTTTTCCCTCGAACATTATATTTAGTAGAATAAACATGTTTAGGTTGTTTTTGTTATTTTGGTAATTATAAGTAGCTTAGGATTACATTAAATACAGTAAATGCACTAGTTTTGATGTTTTTTAAAAAATGACCCAATTTGAAATTTTTTTTATGTTAGTTGCGTATGTTGACTGTGAAGTATGACTTCTATGGATCTTTCTATGGAATTTATATTATTAGAATTTGTAGTCGTAGTTTATCCATGCACGAACCATATAGGTAGAACCAATGAAAACCCGTACCACAAGTGAGTGAAGATTCGTACTCAGGTAAATATTATAATAAGGATCTAGAACTTGCCCAGTTGGTATTTACATAGGTTTTAGGATAGTTGGTTAGGAAAGGATCATTGGCCATATTTTTCAAAGCCAACTTTAGCTTAAATTGCCCTACCAAATGAAATGTTTCCTTTGATCCCGTATTTGAGCCTAAAAATTGATCTGTTTTCTGGAATTACCCATTCACCTTAACCGAGTTTATAATGAACTTGTTTGGCTTCTGTCCCTCCTTAGACATTGTGAACCTCAAATCAGGAAAAATGCTTAAGTTGAGGGTGGATGTAGTAGGGGTGCATAAATTGTGTGTAGGTAGAGAAGCAAAGAAAAAATAAGTCAAAGAAGAGCAAGGTGTGGTGTGAAGAGAAAAAAAGTTGAAAAAGAAAAAATGAAAAGAAAAGAAAATAACAAAAAAGAGAAAGAACTGAAAAAGATGAGAAAAACACACCGTACCCACACATTGCATTGGAACGGAGGAAAAAGGAGGACAAAGTTGAAAAATTAAAAATGGGTGAAAACAGAAAAACTGAGAAAAGTTGTAAAATGCCAAGGAGGGTTGGTCATTAAAATCCATATTTACCATGCCTAGCCTGAAGCCTACAACAAGCCGAGAAAAGTCTTATAGTGATCCTAGCTTAATTGACTAAAAAGACAACATAGAGAATATAAGGGCAAGCCTATAGTATCCGATATGCAGTATTTGGAACTTTTTGTGAGGGTGGGAGTTTCGCTTGTTTAGTCCCAAGTTTCATTTTTCTATTTATCTTTGAGCATTGGGGACTTTAGTTGTGGTTAAGGCACATGGTTTTTGTTGTATTCCTCATATTATTTTTGAGAATACCATTGTCATGATCCGAACATAGTCTGGTATGAGACACGGGACAAAGAACCCCGAGAGGCTCCAAGTTGACCCATGGAATGAACATGACAACTAAAACCATCATAATCAAATAGATGTTTAACATATATAATAAAGAGAAAGTATGAAAATATAATAATATCTGATCATCTGAATACATAAAACAATCATAAAGCTAAGTACACACTATGTTTGAGAAGCCTCTACATAATTACGAGTTGATAGGACAAGACCCCAACTAACTCAATGAAGACTGAAACTGAAAGTACAGAACATAAGCTGATAAAAGGGTCCTAGAAGGATGAGGACTCGCCAACTCTAGTTGAGCGTCACGAACTCTGAGGATCAAGCCAACGACGCAACTAAACTTGAATGTCTAAGCCTGTATAGTGAAACAATACAACATAGAGTATGCGGTCAGTACTTGGAATGTACTGAGTATCCAATGTAAGTAAAAACAAACATATAAAATATATAAGAGTTCATAAGAGTAGGACAACGTATTCATAAAGTAAATATCATAATGTAAACATAAGGGCTCAAGGTTTCTAAAACATTCGTAAATCAGTCATAATCATAATCATAGGAGAAAAGCTTCATCAAACATGAGTTTAGCCAAAGTAACATAAATATTAACATGCATAAATCATGAGGAACAATGGGAGGAGTCTTAAAAACCGTCACCATCATGATAGAGCCTTACATGATGCCCCACTATTTTTCCCAAGCGGTCAGGACGGTCCCCGACTTGTTAGACTGGGCATTGTGCATGTGTGGTGGTATCACAACAATCCAATAATAAATATATACATATACCTACGGTGGCACGTAGTTCTGAGACCACAGGGTTTACTTTTGAACTCCAGGTCTATTCGGTGCTAGACACTTCTTCCAAAAATATGTACATGGGGATCATATCATAATCGTAAAATCATTCATGGAGTTCCTCGCCAAATAATTAATAACAAGATGGATTCCACTTGAAACACATAGTTAGCGATGAATAAGGGCCCGTGAATTAGCCAAAAGTCATAAATCCAAAATCATGAAATCCATTCATACTTCTAAAACATGTATATACTTTATATTCATATATCTATGATTAGTACTTGAGAAAAATTATATCATAAATCATAAATCATAATTTAGAGATTAAGAAGATCAAGATCATAATGGAACCATAAAATGACATTTCATGAAATTTACATAGTTGGGAATAATTTAATTAGAAATTGAAACTATAATTTAATAATCAAAATAATGATAAAATCATCCTACAAATTATAAAACATGATTTGATACATGTAAGGAATCGACCAATAGAAACATCATAGAGAATTTCACAAGAATTGAAATAAACCCCATAAGATCATGAAACTTGAATCTAGAATTGAAATCATTGGAATTGAGAAGAATTTAGAGCGTGAGAGTGAAAAGAACCCTCATTCATAGCCTCAGATACCTAGGTAAGAATTCACACTCCCACTTGAAAGCCCAAAGAATGTTGGAGAGAATTTGATGAAATTCCTCAAACTTGATCTTCAAGGAAGGCACTAGGTTCCATGCATAGAGTGGAGATACTTAGAATAGGTTTATCGCCCCTTTAAACCCTGCTAAGTGAGCTTAAAATGACGTAGTTTAGGACCTTAGGGCTTAGGAATGATGAAAATACCCTTAATGAATAAACCTAGAAAAAACTGCACTGCTAGTGACAACGACTGGTCCAACAGGTCGTTTCAAGATCCCACGAGTCAATACTTCCCTAGTTGCTTCAGCCCAAGTTCCAATCCCAGAATTGCTGCCACAATAGGTACCACGAGTCATACCTAGATCCAACGACTCATGGGAACCATCTGTTGTCATCACTGTCCATTTTCTAAAAACCTTCCAACGAGACCATATAACGACTCATCCCTTCGAATAACAAGTTGTCCTACACTCGTGCCAACCCTTTTTACCAAGACCATCCTCCCAATGACCCCTTTATAATGACCTGTTACATCGACTAATGGGTCATCCTGAGACCCGTTACTTCCTTGTCCTACTATGCAGATTCTCACCTTGAGCACCTCCAACGGGTCGTTGGTCCCACCAACCGACCTGTACAACGAGTCTTCTAAGAAGAAATCTTAGATTTTCTACTACCTTCCATTTCAAATACGAGTCTATTCTTAGGAACTTCCGGGGTATTCCAATATCTCCTCCTTGGGAACATTCATCCTCGAATGTGATTAAACATACTGAAAAGATGGGAAATACAACTACCATGCCAAATACTGAACATTTAAGCTAAAAACTGATGGAGTAACTAACTTCGGACTAGAATACATGAATGAACTGAATTCGTAAATCACGCATACATACATTGACATGAAGGAAACTGGGGAAACATGAACTGGACATGAAACTGATTAGGGTACTAATAGGGAAACTCATACCTCATGCTATAACTGAGACGGAAGGGAATATATGCAGGTATCTAGCCATCATATCTACTTAGAGTTTCCACATAGCTCCCTTAACGTGTTGGTTCCTCCACCACACCTTCATTGAAGTTTCTTCTTCGTTTCTTAGCTTCCAAACCTGACTATCAAGTATTTCCACCGGTACCTCTTCATATCTAAGGCTATGCTTCACACCTAGACTCTCCACCGGAACAACTAGAGATGGATCACCCAAATACTTCTTCAAGAGCGATACATGGAAAACTAGATGTATTGAAGCTAATTTTGAGGGAAAATCCAAATCATAGGCCACCTTGCCAACATAAAGGGGCCTGAGCTTCCCTTTCTTTCTGAACCTCATCACTTCCTTCATGGGATATACCTTCAGAAACACCCAATCATCAACTTTAAACTCAAGCTATGTCCTCTTCACATCCGCATAGGATTTTTTGCAACACTGAGTTATTTTCAACCTGTCCCTTATAAGTTGCACTTTCTCCATGGCCTTATGGACTGAATCTGGTCTTATCAATGCAGCTTCACTGACTTCGAACCAACCAATAGGCGATCTACATCTTCACCCATAGAGAGCGTCAAACGGAGCCATCTGAATACTAGAATAATAGTTGTTTTTATATGAAAACTCAATGAGAGGCAAATGATCATCCCAACAATCCTTGAAATCAATCACACACGCTCTCAACTTATCCTATAGATTCTGAATGGTCCGCTCTGCTTGACCATCTGTTTGCAAATGAAATGTTGTGCTACGCTTAACCTGGGTACCAAGGCCCTTCTGAAATGATCTCCAAAACTGGGAGGTGCCCTTTTGAAATAATCTCCAAAATTGGGAGCTAAACTGAGTACCTCTATCGGATATGATGGACAAGGGCACTCCACGCAACCAAACTAACTCCCAAATATACAACTTATCATAATCCTCCGCTGAATCGGTAGGTTTGATCTGTAGGAAATGAGCTGCTTTAGTTAACCTGTCCACAACAACCCAAATAGAGTCATACTGTCAGCGTGTACGAGGCATCCTCGTAATGATGTCCATATTGATTTCCTACCACTTCCAAGTAGGGATACCAATGTTCTGAAGCACACCTCCTAGTATCTGATGCTCAACCTTCACTTGTTGACAGTTCGGACACTTAGCCACAAACTTTGCTATGTCCTTCTTCATGCCACTCCACCAATAGACTTCCCGTAGGTCACAGTACATCTTTGTGGCACCTAGATAGATAAAATATTTGGAACCATGAGCTTCATGCAACATCAACTCCCTAAAGTCACTAGCATTCGGTGTACTCAAACGACCCTGATATCGGAGCACACGATCTCCCTCTTAGGAGAAGACCCCGACCTTCTGATTCAAGACTGCTTCCTTTAACTACACTAAAATGGGATCCTTGTCTTGCCTAACCTTAACATCGGTTACTAAAGATAATTATGATCTATTATGAACAATGACACCACCATATGTTGCATCAACCAGATGAACTCCTAGTCATGCAAGTCGGTGCACATCCTTTAATAACTCCTTCCTTTCCTCATCTACATGAGATACACTCTCCATGGAAATCCTGCTAAGAGAATTTTCCACCACATTTGCCTTGCCCGGATGATAAAGGACACTCATATCATAATCTTTAAGAAGCTCTAACCACCTCCTCTATCGTAGATTTAGATCCTTCTAGGTAAACACGTACTGTAGGATTTTGTGGTCCGTAAACACATCTACATGGACCCCGTACATATAGTGTCTCCAAATCTTCAAGGCAAATACTACCGTCACCAACTCGAGGTCGTGAATTGGATAGTTCTTTTCATGGACCTTCAGCTGCCTGGAAGCATAGCTATAACCTTACCGTGCTGCATTAGCACACAACCAAGGATAATCCTGGAGGCGTCACAATATACCACAAACCCATCGGTACACTAAGGTAGGGTCAACACTGGTGCTGAGGTAAGTCGAGTCTTCAACTCTTGGAAGCTCTTCTCACAGGCCTTTGAGCATTGAAACTTCACTTTCTTCTAGGTCAATTTAGTCAACGGTGCTGAAATGGATGAAAACCCCTTTAGAAACCACCAATAATAACTAGGTAAACCAAACAAAATCCTGATATCCGAAGGATTCACTGGTCTAGGCCAATTCTTCACCTCTTCTATCAATTGAGAGTCTACCTATACACCCTCACTTGACACCACATGACCCAAAAATGCCACTAAGTTAAACCAGAACTCACATTTGCTAAACTTAGCATACAACTGGAGATCCTTAAGAGTCTGTAGCACCTCTCTCAAATGAGCAACAAGCTCCTTCTCACTCCGAGATTATATGAGAATATCATGTATGAACACAATCACGAACATATCTAAATATGGCTAGAACACACTATTCATCAAATCCCTAAAAGTTGTAGGAGCATTTGTTAGTCCAAAAGACATAACTACAAACTCATAGTGACCATACTGAGTGCTGAAGGTTGTCTTCAGGATGTCACTCTCCCGAACCCTGAGTTGATGGTATCCAAATCTGAGGTCTATCTTTGAAAAAAACTTGGCACCATGAAGCGTGTCAAACAAATTATCAATCCTGGGAACAGGATACTTGTTCTTGATTGTAACTTTGTTCAATTGCCGATAATCAATGCACATATGAAGAGAATTATCCTTCTTGCGAACAAAGAGAACTGGTGAGCCCATAGGGATTTGGTCGGTCTGATGAAACCCTTGTCTAAGAGATCCTTCAACTGCTCCTTCAACTCCTTTAACTCAGCTAGAGCCATTCTGTAAGGAGGAATAGATATAGGCTGTGTATCAGGAAGAAGTTCAATTCCACAATTGATCTCCTGTTCGGGAGGGATTCTCGGTAAATCATATGGAAACACTTTTGGATAGTCGGGGTTTCAAATGTAACATCTTTAACCCTAACTAGATGTTACATGCAACCTTTAGAAATCATCTTTTTGTCTTTAAGGTAGGAAATGAAGTGACCTACAGGCACAGTCGAACTACCCTTCCACTATAGGACTGGCTCACCCAGAAATCTGAACTCTACTACACGGGTTCTACAATTGACTGAGGCATAACATTCATGTAGTCAATCCATGCCGAAGATAACATCAAAATCGTTCATGGCTAGCTCTACTAAATTTGCTGAGGTGACTTTCTGAATGATTGTGACAGGGCAATTTCTATATACTCATTGAGCTATAACTGAATCACCGACTGTAGTAGAGACAGAGAAGGGTTCTAATAGGATTTCTGAACTGACTTCGAAACTACTAGCAACATAGTGCTTCACAAAGATAAAGTAGCCCTTGGATCTAATAATGCATATACATCAAGGTGGAATACTCGCAACATACCAGTGACTACCTCTGGAGAGACCTCTTGCTGCTGATGATATGCTAGGGCATAGAATCTTTTGGCGTTGTCCACCACCTACACTGGTGGACGCAGCCTGTTAAGCTAGGTGTGCTGGTGCTGCTACTAAGCAGGTAGCCTGAGTACGACCTCTACCATCACCTCATCTAGCCAATGGATACTCCCAGCGCCTATGCCCAGGTCTACCATACCCAAAATAGATATCTGACCCAACCAGGCACTTCCTCATATGATTCTTTCCATACTTACCGAAAGCTGGGAAAGTACGCTCTGTCTGTATTCTACTCTGAACCCTTGATCTTGAGGCTCTGCTCCTCTAATCACCTCGCAGTCTGAACGATTCACTGGTGATAATGGCACTAGAGTTAATTACCTATGATGAGACTGTTGGTGATGCTCTCCTCCCCATCTCTGTTTAGAGAACCCAAAACTGTCTGTCCTGGCCCTGTTGGCCTCTCTCTCTCTCATATGCACTGCCTTCATCTGCTGGGCGTTAAAAACCAATTAGGGAAAATCAATGTCGTGATGCATCATGGCGGCCCTACAATCCTTGTCCAAGTAGTCTTCTACCCGATGTACAAACCTGCTCACCCGAGTTCTCTAATAAACCACTAGCTTTGGTGCATACTTGGACAAACGAGTGAACTCCAAAGAATACTCCTGGACTGTCATGTTACCCTGCTTCAGGTTCACAAACTCTGCTGATTTAATCTCCCTCATCTTAAGAGGAAAGAACCAATACAGAAATGCGGTGTAGAACTCCTCCCTACCAATGGGACCTACTCTAACTACTCTACTATCCTTCCATTGCCTGAACCAGATGTGCGCGACCCCTTTCAACTGATACGAGGCTAGGTTTGCACACTATTCCCAGGAAACTCCCATGATCTGAGTGATCTTCGGCACTTCATCAATAAACTTATGTGGATCCTCATCCACCTTCAATCCAAGGAACTCCGGAGGGTTCATCCTCAGGAAATCTCTGACCCTCGCCGCCACCACATTCCCATTCTAGTGGACATGTGCCACTGTCTTTTTGTTGACTTGGGTGGTCAAAGCCTGAGATAGCATCTGAATTACAGCCCTAAACTCTACGTGGGCCACATGCTTGGGTACATGATCCTCATGGGCTAGTGGGGCCTACTGGTGCACATCTTCATGGCCATTTCCATTCCCGTTTCTTATTTCGTTAACTCAACGAGGAGGTATGATTATGCAAAAGCATATAGCACGAGTTAAAAGGATAGAGAGGAATTTCATCGCACGACATAGATCATGAAAGAAGGGAACATTTCCTAAACGTCTCGTATCCCTTTCGTCATAAGTGTGGTGCATTTCACACTTATGAAAAAGACTACTTAACGTGGCTTTCAGAAACCCTAGGACAATTCAAAACCTAATGCTCTGATACCAAGTCTGTCATGACCCGAACATAGTCTCGGATTGAGACACTGGACAAAGAACCCCGAGAGGCTCCAAGTCGACCGTGGCATGAATGTAACAACTAAAACCATCTTAATCAACAGGAATTTTAACATATATAATAAAGTAGAAGTATGAAAATATAATAATATCTGAACATCTGAATATATAACCCAATCTTTAAGCTGAGTACACACTATGTCTGAGAAGCCTCTACATACTGATGAGTTGATGGGACAAGACTCAGACTAACTTACTAAATACTGAAACTAAAACTACTAAACATGAGCTGATAAAAGGGTCATCGAAGGATAAGGACTAACCAACTCTTGTTGTGGGTCGCAAACTTTGATGATCAAGCCAACGGCGGGACTAAACCTTAATGTCCGAGCCTGTATCATTAAAAAATACAACATAGAATATGTGGTCAGTACTTTGAATGTACTGAGTATTAAAGGTAAGTAAAAATGGATAATTAAAATACATAAGATTTGATAAGAGTAGAATAGTGTTTTCATAAAGTAAATATCATAATGTAAACATAAGGGCTCAAGGTTTTCAAAACATTCATAAATCAGTCATAATCATAATCATAGGAGAAAAGCTTAAATAAACATAACTTGAGCCAAAGTAACATACACATAACCATGCATAAATCACTAGGAACAATGGGAGGACTCATCTTAACCGACACCATCATGATAGAGCCTTAAATGATGCCCCACTATTTTTCCCAAGTGGTTAGGACTGTCCTCGGCTAGCAAGGTAGGAAGACGTGTATGCGTGGTGATATCACAGGTATCCGATAATATATATATATATATATATATATACCTATGTGGCATGTATTTCTGAGACAAGGGGGCTTACGGTTGAACAGCGGGTCTACACGGTGCTAGACACTACTCCTAAAAACATACAAATGGGGCTCATATTGTAATCGTAAAATCATTCATGAAGTTCATGCCCAAATAAATAATAACATGATGGATCCCACTTGAAATACATGATTATCCATGAATAAGGGCCCGTGAATTGGCACAAAGTCATAAATTCATTAATCATGAAAACATGCATACTTATAAAACACGTATGTACTTGATATTCATAAATCTATGATGAGTACTTGACAGAAATCATAAATCATAAATCATAATTTAGGGCTTAAGAAGATCAAGATCATAATGGAACACTAAAATGACTTTTCATGAAATTTACATAGCTGGGCATAATTTAATTGGAAGTTGAAACTATAATTTAATAATCAAAATAATGATAAAATCTGCCCATAAATCAAAAGACATGATTTGATACATGAAAGGAATTTACCCATAGATAGATCATACATAATTTCACAAGAATTAAAATAAACCTAATAAGATCATAAAACTTGAATCTAGAATTGAAATTCATGGAATTGAGAAGAATTTAGAGCATGAGAGTGAAAGAAACCCTCATTCATAGCCTCACCATACCTGGGTAAATGGAATTCACATTTCCACTCGAAAGCCCAATGAAAATTGGAGAGAATTTGATGAAATTCCTCAAACTAGATCTTCAAGGAACTCTCTAGGTTGCATGCATGGAGTGGAGATACTTAGAATAGGTTTATCCCGCCTTAAAAGCCTTCTAACTGAGCTTAAAATGACGTAGTTTAGGACCTTAGGGCTTAGGAATGATGAAAATACCCTTAATGAATATACCTAGAAAAAACTGCACTACTAGTGACAACGACTGGTCCAACAGGTCGTTACAAGATCCCATGAGTCAATACTTCCCTAGTTGCTTCAGCCCAAGTTCCAATCCAAGACTTTGTACAACAATAGGTACCACGAGTCGTACCTAAATCCAACGACTCGTGGGAACCATCCGTTGTCACCACTGTCCATTTTCTAAAAACCTTCCAACGAGACCATATAACGACTCATCCCTTCGAATAACAACTCGTCCTATTACTCGTGCCAACCCTTTTTACCAAGACCATCCTCCCAATGACCCCTTTATAATGACCCGTTACATCAACTAATGAATCATCCTGAGACCCGTTACTTCCTTGTCCTACTATGCAGATTCTCACCATGAGCACCTCCAACGGGTCGTTAGTCCCACCAACGACCTGTACAACGAGTCTTTCTGAGAAGAAATCTTAGATTTTCTGCTACCTTCCATTTCAAATCCGAGTCTATTCTTAGGAACTTCTTGGGTATTACAATATCTCCCCCTTAGGAACATTCATCCTCGAATGTGATTAAACATACTGAAAAGACGGGAAATTCAACTACCATGCCAAATACTGAACATTTAAGCTAAAAACTGATGGAGTAACTAACTCCGGACTAGAATACATGACTGAACTGAATTCGTAAATCACGCATACATACATTGATGAAAATATGCTTTATGTATGAACATGGAAAACTGCACTTCCAGTGACAACGACTGGTCCAATGGGTCGTTACAAGCTCCCACGAGTCGTTACTTCCCTTTTTACTTAAGCCCAAGTTCCATTCTCAAACCTGCTACCTCATCAGGTACCACGATTCGTACCCAGATCCAATGACTCGTGGCAACCATCCATTGTCACCACTGTCCATTTTTCAGGAACCTTCCAACGGGACCATATAACAACTCATCCCTTCAAACAATAAGTCATCCTATAACTTGTGTCAACCCTTTTTACCAAGACCATCCTCCCAAAGACCCCCTTACAATGACCTATTACATCGACTAATGAGTCGTTCTGAGACCCATTGCCTCCCAGTCCTACTCTATAGATTCTCACCGCGGGCACCTCCAATGGGTTGTTTGTCCCACCAACGACCCGTACAATGAGTCGTTCTATGAAGAAATCTCAGATTTTCTACTACCTTCCATTTCAAATCCCGAGTATAGTCTTAGGCAGTTTTACGGTTTTACAAGCATTGGTGATAGGTCGATTCTCTGCTAATAGCTAGATGCAATATCTCGATCCCTGTATGTCATAGGTTGTATTTACATGTGTGCATAGTTGACTTGGGTTGAATGAAAAAGGGGTCCATATATGTCAATGATTCATAGTGCATATTTTGTTGTGTTGGTTGTAGGTATTCTATGTTTACTTTCTAGTTAAGCATCATTTTTAGTTTTGTTTTCTTTACCTGAGTCCATTCAAAAGTCTTCAATTGAGGGTGTTGATGTGCTGCGGGCTTACAGAACATTCGAAGCTTAAAACTGAATAAGTAAACGTGGACATAGGTGTGTTTATATGGATTCGATGCACTTTTACTTTATTTTCAGGGAAGATAGATGTTGGAGTTGAAATGCGCAAAAGAAGGACAAAAAGCAGAAAAAGCGCCAAGTACAGACCTCAGTACCAACCGTATTGAGAGTCGTGGGGATGTCCAAAAAATATTTATTTGAAGCAAAGGTAGCGTACGACTTAGAGTATAAGTTGTACCATCCTGGTACGAGCCGTACAATAGTAGTTGTAGCAAAGTTCAGAAGATGTTGCATAGGATAAGTCTCCAAGTATGGGTAGTAACCACAAATCATGATCTCTACCTAAGACCCATACATAGGAGCTGTGGTGAAGTTTAGAAGAATAAAAAAAGGGGAAGATCTCAATGTATGACTGAAGTCAAAAGTCGTGGGACACAGGTACAACTCGTAACAAGACAACCGTGAATGTATTCAGAGAATGCTACAAAATATCACGAATCGTAGGTTCAAGGTACGAGTCGTAACAACTTTAATCACTTAGCAAAAATAGAATTTTCCAAGCATTGTGCAAGTTAAAGTACGACATGTATAATCCTGTTATGGATCGTAAGTGAAGTTGGAAACAATTCAGTAGTTTTCCTTGATTACTTAGGAAAGGGTTCTAAATATTTTTATAAATACTTTTTAGGTTACTTCGGTTCAGGATAAGAAAAATATGTAGAGAACAAGTAAGACACAAGTGATAGAAGTTTGACAGAGTCATATTTGGAGAATTGTTGTTGACTATCTATTAAAGTTTTGGGGAGACTTTCTAGAATTAATTTTCTCATTGTTCTTAAAGTGTTCTTCTTTAATTCTTGTAGTAATGAAGTCGGTTTCTTCCAATCATCTTTGTAAGTTATAATTATGTGTTTGTCCATCAATGCTTATAACTCTCTTACAATCATGAGAGGCTAAAACCTCCCATACATGCTAGAAAAAGGCCCGGGGAAATATCGGNAACTCTCTTACAATCATGAGAGGCTAAAACCTCCAAAACAAGGGTTATGGGAACAATGGTGAATTTACGAACTAGAATTACACAAAGTGATTCTAAAACAATACTAAATTTCTTATATTGTATTCTCTTCATCTTTAATGTTTCTTAACGGAGCACAACGTTATGATTTTCCTGAATTCTTTACTTGCTTGAATCTAGAGAAGTAGAGATTAGGAAAAGAGAATTATACAAAGCCTTGATCTTTATAGGTCATAGTATAACTTGAATTGTGGTTGCAGGATAGTTAATTTTGGACAAATTGATAGCGTTGAATTTAAATCACTTATGGTACCTAATCTGGTGATTGAGTATAGACATCCAATAGGGACAAACAAGTTTTTTGGATGAATCCTAGTTACCGGTTCTACAAATAAGCATTGGGATAGATCACGAGTGTAAAACCCGAAGTAGTTATGAAACCGCGGGAAACAATTTCACTAGTTATTTGCATAAACATGATAAAGGACAATTTATTCTCAACATTGTTGCATCTTTGTTTTTACAAAACCCCCTTCAGGAGATAACAAACTTAAAAGCATAAATACAAGCGTTATTCTATATATTGACCGTATTCTCTGTGCGATCGACCCTAATCTTTATTGGGTTATATATTGAAAACATCCGTACCATACTTTTTTAGGAGTGTGATATGAGCGTTATCAATACCATTCTCCTCTACGACCTTGGATCCAAACCTCCTTCAGAGGGTGACTTTTGAGTTGATGAGCTCGATGCAACTCCCTTCCTAAGCCTTTTGAGCCCCTTGCTAACAACTGTTACTTCCTTTCCTTTGTCTGTTCTTGATGCCATATTGCCTACCAAACAATAACAAAAACCTCACAAAATTAGTTCATGAATAAAAAGGCTAGCTAATTATATGTAAAAGATGCAAAACAACCCCACCTTTGATCCACAAGCATAATTGTGAGAATTTGTTAAATGGGTTAGTCAGACTTCCCCTATTATCATGCCAAATCTCATAAACCTAAACAATTCACTAACTTTACAGTACAAACCATGCTCATGATTATCCCTCACACCTCTCTTATTTATTGTTTCCAAAAGTGCTTCAATTTAGCCATTCACTTCCCTTCTCAACTCTTAATGCGCCATTCACAACAACCCAATTGTGTAAGTATTCAAAATATATTGAACTAACAACTAATCATGAATTTCACTAACTATCCATGATGAATTAACATAAATCTTTTAACAACCCAATATTTTCACAATTCAAGAATCACACTATTTCAAGCAATTTCTTCCTCCACAAAAGTGCTCCAATTCACCAATTTCATGAAATTCCTCTACAAGCCATTCATCATCCTCTTCACACCTACAACTTAGAAAAACAAAAATTCAACCAAAACAAGTAACCCAATAAAGGTTATAACATTATTATGAAAGAACACATGAGATTTAAGTCATAAAAACACGTATTATGAGGTTCAAGATTGCTACCCATCAATGGTGATTTTGGATTTTTCAACGTGGTGAAGAAAGGTTAATTGGAGAATGCTTACAATATTAATTACAAAGGATAGAAGAACTTTACTTACTTTAGTATAAGAATTTTTCTTCACAAAGCTTTTAGGAGAAGACAACAATTGGGGAAAAGAGGAGAGGAGTTACGGCCAAGAGAGAGAACAGAGAGAAAATTCTTTTATTTTTTTATTTGACTTTATAAAGAGAGGATTGAATGGAAATATAAAATAAAGGTGTGGGTTATGGTTTTTATTAATTTTAGGGTCCTTGGGTCAAACTTGACCCATTGACATAAAAAAATTTCATTCACATAGATGTAATTCACATATATGATTATGAAATGATGCAAAGACACTCACTCTCTCAAGGAAATTCATGTGCGGACACATTTTTCCCATAGGCTTGACCTTTATGTAACTCGCCAGTTATGTGGAGTTGTTGCTCCCAGAATAACTAAGGACTTAGGGGTCATAATAAGGGCTAGAGGTTAAATGGAGGACAACTTTTAGCTCTAGTGACTAGAACCTCCTTAATGCCTTTTGTGATAACATTCAAACATCTCGCTACACTATTGAGTCTACTCCACCTTATCTCTCCTTGTTCATCCTTCATCCTTCACATTTTTCATTAAGAACAACCCTTTTAACACTTTGGATTCCACATTAAGCCTTATTGAAAAAAGAGATAGCACCATTTAACTTTTACTTCCTTTTACAGGTTTTTTTACCAACCATTTCATTGTTTTCATCAAGCAATTTGGTGGTACCTCACATTTAAAGCTCATTCCACTTGGCACATCCCCAAACTTAGACTTTTGCCTACATCACATTTCATTTTTCTACCCTCAACTCTCGGGCTCCAAGCCCATTTCTTTTCCTTTCATCACTAGCAATTAGGGAGGAATGAGTGCCAAAGAAGGGGTGAGAAAGGGTATAACGCTTGTAATGTGATTGCCAATGAAAAGGCTCAAGGCTCAATAGTGTTTGACAAGGGCTAATGTTCAAGGAGGTCATTTAGTGGTAAAGTGACTAACCAAAATAAAAGCCTAAGGTCATCTTCCAAGTGCAACTACATTTAGGATTTCACCTTAAACTTCATTTTGGGCAAGTTCTAGATAATATGCATACATAAGAATTAATCTAAACATCTAACCACACAAGGCATCATATTCGAAGGAATTCAGCTATTTTTTATAATCACTACAATAGTATGACTTTATAAAAGCTACTTTCAAGTTTTGCGTACTCACTTTGCAAATCAAAAAGTCAAACAAAGAATGTACAACTCATGACAAGAGAGTGCTCTTTTCAATTTCAAGCCCCTTTTCAACTTCAAAACTCATTGGTATGCCTTAAAAAATTTGGTGTTACCAATTAAAGCAAGTATTAGAATGACTCAATGACATTGCATTTTTCCTTAAGAAAATTGCCTTCAATCTATCATAGGGAAATGTCACCAGTTCTGCACACAAAAATAGAAAAAAAAATTCTCCTTGGGAAAGAATCGTGGTGTAAAGAAAATTCTTGGAGTTTATTCCTACCTAGTATCTACCAAGGAGATTGCAGAGAACAGGTCAGGAATTAATTGGAATGTAAGACCAACCCGTCAATGACACTTCATATTATCGAAGAAAGAACACAACTCAACGACTTTCATTACTTCAGAACAAGACATGAGCATTCATTCATATAAGCAGTCAAACTAAATACTTCAAAACATCGAAAGCAAAATAGCCCGACAAGGGAAATAAGAGTCAATAATCAAATGAAAAAAGCACTCCCCACCCCCAACTAAGAATCCCACATTGTTTCTAATGTGCAAAGTAAGAACAAGGATGGGAAGAACTCCCTAAAAAGGCTACTCCACTCCATCATCATCAACCTCCTAATCTTCGCCACTATCTCCTTCATGCTCTGGCTCATCATCCCCCCTTAAGCCTATTAGCATTCATCAATAAGTCCCCACGCTATGTGGGGGGCAGCAATGGCTTCATCTAAGAAGCTAACATAAGTGTCAGCTATTGGTGCCCTATTCCTCAAGTCTCTCGCATCAGCTCGAAGAGAAGAGACCCCTCTCTCCACCACATGAACTTGGGAACACAACTTATTTAGGTTGTCCAAAACATCTTTCATTGCCTTCTTCATCGACTGCTAGATGAGGGCTGGAAGATTCTGAGCCAACTTTTTATGTTGGTTGTCATGTGGATAAGTCATCTCAGCCAGCTTTTGAAGCCCACTCAGCCTAGAGGATGAAGGTTGTGGTGAAGACCCCTGGAGTGGTACCTTATCAGTAACATACCCTGACATCTTAGGCTTTGGCCCATAGAGGCTGGGAGCCATTGGGGCTTCATCGAGGTTATGGTTTATGGATCCTTATGGAACATCCTAGGTTTGAATCCTTTTCCTTTTGCTCTTGAGAGCATCGACGTCCCTCTTTTTGTCAACGCCAACCATACTAGTGACGGTGCTAGGCTTCTCATCTGGAAAGTATAGGACCCCTGCCCTAGCACATTGTAGGCTGATAAGAATAGGGTAAGGCATGGAGAGACCTTGCTACCGAGGTTTTCTAATTATTTCGGTGGCGACCATAGATGTTAGGCTATTCTTATACTCATTTTCCATATCTTTACCCATCTTTTATCATGTTTTGAGATGATTATCCTTATAAAATGCATGATTTCATGAATGTGTGTGTGAAATGAGCAAATAAATATTTTTAGGTGATTTTAGTAGGTAACACATGAAAAAATACTTTAAAATAGTGCAAAGTGTGATGAAATAAGAATTCGAGGAAAATTTGGCCTAGAGAGATAGCTGGAGTGGCGCGCCAGCCACTAAACTTCAGAGAAAATTGTGCTAAGGTTGTGCAATGACAGGCGTGGCATGCCAGTTCTCAAACATCAGAAGAACTTTTGATCAACACCTTGGAAAACTTAGTAAAGTTTTCTAACACTCTAGAGCCTTGACAGAAGTGGCGCGCTATGTCCTAAGATGCAGAATTTTGTTTAACACCATGGTGAGATAGGAGAAGTTGCACACAAAAATCCAAACTTCAAAGGAAATTCAAGCCAAGTCTAGCGAGATGGATGGTGTGGCGCACTAGGGCCTATCTCAGATGGATTTTTCTAAGTCCAAAGGCTGAATTGCTTAAGGGCAAAAGAGTCATTTGTTACCGTGCATATAAATACTTTATCTAGAGAAGTTGTTAGACATATTTCATCAGATTGATCATTGTACGCATTCTTTTTGGGGAGAGACAAGAAGTCATTTTCTTCTTAGGTTGTTCTTCTTTACTTTCATCTTTATCAATTCAAATGATGAATTCTTGGGTTTTGCACTTTAACATGTGTGGAGAAATTCCTTTTTCTGGGGTTTTGGCCATGGATTGATGGTTGTAGTTTGAATATTCATTTATGCTAGACGTTGATTCTTTTTTTAAAATTCTTTATGCTTACCTGATTTCATGCGTATTCATTAGGCTGATCACCTTTCGAATATTATCTGTTGGCTCATTCGTTGAACTCAGAAGAGCGAACTAATGTGGCTTACAAGGAAGCATAGAGTAAGTTTCAATTATCTTGTTCAACAGTTCAAGAGTTGATTTTGTTTTTGAGGATAGGAATATACCCTACAACCTTATTGAGTTTAGCAAAGTAGCTTCAACCGTCCTCTCATATTTCTCCTGCAACCACAAGGATATAGGTGTTAGGATTCATGAGATAGTTTTTTTATATTTGGGATAATAGTTGAGAACTGAGTTTGTAACTTCGAACTAACAATCTCAGAAGGACTTTGTCTAGTGTATTAGAATCCTAAAATAAAAACCTGAAAGCAAACGTGCCAAGACCCTAGATTTTTATCATCTTTTGGATTACAAACTCTTTGCAACAAAATTTATTTCTTAGCCTTATTAACGTTCCAAGTTTAGTAGAATAATCTGAAAACCGTTTCACCATTTTATTTGTGTTTTCTTGAATAGTGAAATAAAGTTTCAAATTTAAGCAATTAATCTGACAAGTCTCTGCGGGTACGATATCGAGACTTCACCGTCTTATATTACTTGACGACAACGTACGCTTACCTGTGCTCGGCGACATAATATTTTTGGCACCGTTACTAGGAACTTAAATTGATTAATTATTTGTGGCTAGGATTTTTATTACACTATTTCACATTTTACAATTGTTTTTGATTGTTGAAAATTTTTAGGTGGTGTTTGTTTGGTGTATGCCAACTATTAGAAGTTAGGGACAACCCTTGGCTCACTTTGATATAAAAATGAAAAGAACTTTTCGTCGGTTAGCAATGGTAGAGAGAAATGAGCAAGCACAAGGCTACAACCAAGAAAGGATTCCAATGCTCAACTTTGCTCGACCAAACATGGAGAATGCTTCCAAAGAGATCATCAAGTCGGCCATCACTGAAAACTTTGAGTTGAAGGAGAGAACTGTGTGGTTGGTTTAGAAAACTTGTCAATATCAGGGTAAGCCGCATGAGGTTCCCCACTGGCATTTGATGACATTCGTGGAACTTAGTGAGAATTTTCATTATCAAAATATTTTTGATGAGTATGTTAAGATCACCTTGTTCCCGATTTCATTGATTGCAGAAGAAATGGAGTGGTTTTAGAATGAGCCAGCTAGGTCCATCACTACTTGGGAAGCTCTTTCCATCAAGTTCATAAATAGGTTTTTCTCTTCGAGGAGAAGAAAGGAGTTGAGAGGAAAGATCTTGGGATTCATTCAGAAGGATGGTTAGACCTTGACTCAAGCTTGGGAGAGATGCAAGGGATACTTGTGAGATTACCCACACCATATGCAGAAAAATGAGATCATTGGGCTCAACTTCATGGAGAGGCTGAAGGCAGAGTCTAAGATTCTACTTGATGCTACTACACAGGGGAAAATCTTTTTCAAAAGCTACCTTGAGATAGAGGCTCTATTTAATCTCATGTCAGTTGGGAGCCAAGAATAACAGGATCCAGTCAGAGGTTTTACAACAACCAAAGTTCCAAGGAAACTTGAGGTTGATGGTATAATGGCAATTCGGGCAGATATTAGTCAGTTGGTGAATGTCATCAGCAAGTTAGTGACCACCAGTAGCAAGTCAATTTCGTCAGGTTCAGCAAATTATGACTCCACCGCCATCAGGTGAGACGTGTGGAGAAAGTCATGCATATTCAGGTTTTCCACTAAACCCAGAATCTATCTATTTTGTGGGTAAACAAGGTCAGAGTGGAGGTTTTTAGGAAGCAGTTTCAATCAGGGGTATAGGAATGTAGTTAATCCCTTATAGGAAGTAAATTAGAACTTTTAGAGGCTCCCAAAAAACTTTTAGAGACCTTAGGGCCGGCCACATGGAAGTTCTTTAGAAGAGAGCATGAAGCAATGGATGGTTCAGTAGACTCGGATTGTTAATGAGATGCAGAAGTCAATCCACGAGTTGGATAGGAAAATAGGTCAATTGGCCATCTAGCAAACAAATAGACCACAAGGGGCACTTACAAGTAAAGTTGACAATTACCGCAGGGAGAATGTCAGCGCAATTTCCTTTCACAGTGGAAAGGAGATAGGTGAACTGATACCTAGAGATAACAAGGTAGAGGTAGAATCGGTTGTGAAGTTAGAGCAGGTGGTTAGTGAGTCAATTCACTCATAGATGAAAGCAACGAAACTTAGACGACCTCCTTTATTTCTATAATGATTTAGAAAGCAGAAAGAGGACACAACTTGTAAGAAGTTTCTTGATGTGTTGAAGTAGGTGCATGTGAATCTACCATTGGTAGAGCTATTGGAAGATGTTCCGAAGTACGCCAGATATCTTAAGGATATTGTGCGAAAAAAAGGCTCACAGAGTTTGAGACTGTAGCTTTGACAAAGGACTGCAGTTCTCCGGTGAAAAATAAAATTCTGAAGAAGCTGAAAGATCCCAGGAGCTTCACTATTCCAGTAGTCATTGGAACCCAAGAGGTTGGCTCATCATTGTGTGATCTGGGTGCAAGAATCAATCGTATGCCTGCATCACTGTTTAGAACATTGGGATTAGGAGAACCACATCCCACCATAGAGTTATTGCATTTGGCTGACAGGTCCATCACTTATCCCGAAGGCATTATTGAAGATATGTTGATCAACGTGAGACCGTTCATCTTACGGACGGACATTATAATCCTTGACTATGAGGCTAACGAAGAAGTTCTCATCATTTTAGAAAGAGGATTCTTGGCTACCATTGATGGAGTTATAAGGGTGAAGTTTGGCAAGATGTTAATGAATGTGGGTGGTCAAGAAGCAGTTTTCAATGTATTTATAGCAGCAAGATTGTCACACCACTATGAGGAGCTGAAGGCAATCATAACAGTAGAGTCTAAAATGTCTACTAAGGACTAAGAGTAGTATTTATAAAAATAAGGTCCACTTGGGAGTGTTAGTGTATGGGAAATAATAGGTGAATACTTCAGAGGTGACCAAATATTTTGCAGTCTTGGTTCTACCAGCTCCTACATCAAGAGAGAGGCTCTTTTGGAGATGCTCGATAAATCTTTGACTTTGGAGAAACTGAAGCCCTCTACTGAAAAGGCGCTAGTACTTGAATTAAAATATTTACTTGCTCATTTGAAATATGTATATTTAGGCAGTGATAATACTTTGCCTATGATAATATTTTCTTTAATGTCTAATGAACGAGTTGACAGATTGCTGAAAGTACTACGACATCATGTAACAATGATTGGATGGACCATAGATGTCATAAAGGGGATAAGCAATTTCTTTTGCACACATAAATACTACTAGAAGAGGGTGCCAGACCTAGTGTTGAACACCAAAGGAGACTAAACCCAATCGTGAAGGAAGTGGTAAAGAAGGAAATAATAAAGTAGCTGGATATAGGCGTCATCTACCCTATTTCAGATAGTCATTGGGTGAGCCCAGTTCAGTGTGTCCTGAAAAAGGGTGGAATAATGGTCGGGCAAAATGAGAGAGATGAATTGATACCTTAGAGAACTGTCACAAGGTAGAGGATCTGCATTGACTACCGCAAGCTTAATATAGCCACAAGGAAGGATCATATTCCATTGCGCTTCTTAGATCAGATGTTGGAAAGCTTAGATGGGCATGACAACTATTATTTTCTGGACGGGTAATTTGGATATAATAAAATCATGATCGCACAGGAGGACTAGGATAAGACTACATTTATTTCCCTTTTGACGCCTTTGCATTCCCAAGGATGCATTTTGGAATATGTAATGCCCAAGAACGTTCCAGAGGTGCATGCTAGCCATATTCAAAGACATGGTGGAGAAATTTGTTGAAGTGTTCATGGATGATTTCTTAGTCTGTGGAAGTGACTTTGATGAATACTTGAATCATATGGCTGTGGTGTTAGCTAGGTGTGAGGAGACCAACCTTGTACTGAATTGGGAAAAGTGCCATTTCATGGTATGTGAAGGAAAATTCTTTCGTCACAAAATTTTAAAAGATGGTATTGAGGTCGATCAGGCTAAGATTGAGGCCATTGAGAAGCTACCACCCCCTACCTGTCACACCCCAAAACTGGGTAGGGCGCAACTAGCACTCAATTCATGATTGATCAAGAATCTAGCAATATGACATCTGTAACTGTAACACTTAGGCCATTCATGCCACCTGTCACAATCAACTGGAGTATAAACTGGACCCATAAGGTCTCAACAATACATAGTAAGCAACTGAAATACAACCAAGTCTATGAGTATGCTAAACCAAGCAACAGTAAGCCGACAAGGCCATAAACTAAATAACACTGTAGACACTAAGTCCACAAAGCCTCTAAAGGGTAAACTGACTAATGGTCGGAACAGCGCTCCGACCTACCCATAACTGCATCTCAAAACTCAAGCATAAATAACTAAACCCTAGCTCTAGGAAGAAAGGACCATACCAACCATCCATTGATCTCACGAACAGCTACTCAATTGGCAATCCTAACCTCTACCTGTACCTGCGGCACGAATGCAGGTCCCCAAGCGAAGAGAAGTTAGTACGAATGAAATGTACTGCTATGTAAGGCTGAAACTGTAAACATGAGATAACAATCCTCTAAAAACTGACTCAGCATATAAACATATAAAGGATAAATATCACCTGGAACTCTACAACCTGTAATTGATAACAACTTACTATAACATAATTGAACTCAAGATAACTGAACTAGGAATAAGGAATAGTAACAACTGGGAATCCTAGAAACTGAAACCTAATAGTAATTGTATAATGAGATGAAAATGCAATTGAGAAATGCACAGGAAAGAAACTATAACTGTAATTGCAGCAACCAGCTAACCATAAATCCATATATAAAATTTATCCAGCTAGTGTACCACACCGGTGTAGAATAAAAATATCTCCAGCCGGTGTACCATACTGAGGTTGAATAAAAATATCTCCAGCCGATGTATCACATCGAGGTAAAATAAAAATATCTCCAGCCGGTATACCACACCGGGGTAAAGTAAAAATATCTCCAGCCAGTGTACCATACTGGGCTAAAATAAAAATAAATTTCAATCGCAATCATAAATGGAGCTGATAGGGCTCATGCAGATTATCTGGATACTGACAACCATGAAATATGTCGATTCAGTAACTATAACACGTGTAGGATCTTATCACGACCCCTAATACTATTAACACGAGAGAAATAGTTTAACTTGACATTTTCTATTAACAAACTTAGCATTCATTTCATGCTTATACTCGTTTTACTTTCATTTTTTCATATGAAGAATTGTGAGCATACCTCATTCATCGCATATCATATCACATCTCGAGGTAACTCATGAACAGGAAGATATAACTTGGAGCTTTTTAAATAAACAACTTTATTTATAATATTTTTGCTAAACGTATTTAGAACAGGGTAAATCTTTCTAGCCATTTTCCTAACTCATTAATAATCGTAACATTATCATCAAATTTAACAACGTTTAGCTCTACTTATTGTATTCATCTTAAATTCTTTTCCAATCAGGATTTGGCATTCCCTACCTAATTATTTACGTTCACTATTCCATTAATTCGGAGTACTTGAGAAGAAATCATATGATAAATCATAAATCATAAATCATAATTTAGGCATAGGAAGATCAAAACAATAATAGAATCATAAGTTGATTTTTCATAAAGCTTTGCATAATTGGGCATAGATTAACCTGGATTTAAAATCATAAAAATTATAATTAATTTAAATATAGAATCTGCCCATAGATCTTAAAACAACATTTATAACATAAAAGGGATTGAGCCATAATCAAATCAAAGAGAATTCCAGGAAATTGGGGTTAAAACCCTATAAGATCATCAAATTTATTTAGTACTTGAATTCATGAATATAGAGGGAAATTGGGGCATGAGTGTGAAAAGGGACTCTCATTCACAATCCTACATACCTGGGTAATCTAATCTTACACTCTCCCTTGAAAGCCCAAAGAAATTATAGAAGAAATTGGGGAGTTCTAGGCTTGATCTTTCTTAAGAAATCCTCTAGTTTGCATGCATGGGGAGGGAATAGGTTGGAATAGATTTAACCATCTTAAAACTCCCCTAATCTGAGCTTAAAATAACATAATTGAGGGCTTAGGAGCTTAGGAATTACGGAATTTCCCTAATTAAAATGCAAGAAAATTGCACACTGCCAAGTACCATGACTCATCCTACGGATCGTACCTCGATCCCACTGGTCATGGTTTCCTCCCGTTGAAGCCTCTTATGAAACTTGAGGTCTGAACTTTTCCATGAATCACACCACGACTCATACCTTCATGCAATGAGTCATGGGATACATCTGTTATCATAACTGGGAGAAATCCCCTGCTCCTTCCTATGGGTGGAAGTAACGATCCGTGGTTCCCTACCACAAGCCGTACCATGAGTCGTACCTTCCCTCCTGACCATTCCAGAACCAACCCACGACTCCTACCTATGAGTCGTACCTTCAACCTACGAGTCATTACAAGGCCCTTTGTTACCAACTCTTTCCCATGTAACTACTAACCATGGGTGGTTCCTACGGGTCATAGGTCCTTCCTACGACAAGTACCATTAGTCGTCCTGACAAAAATCTCAGATTTTTTTGTTGTTCCCATTTCACATCCCCAGTCTAGTTTTAGGCACTTAATGGGGTATTACAATATCTCCTCATAAGGAATATTCGTCCTCGAATGTGGGGTAAACATATGGAATCACCGGGGAAAACCTGTCATCCCAAATACTGAACATCTAGAGTTGAAAACTGATGGAGTGACGACTCCGGACTGAAAACGTGATTGAACTAAACTCATGAACCACACATACATTCACTGACATGAAAGAACTAGGACACATGAACTGAACATGAAACTGAATAGAGTACCATGGTGGAAACTGATACCTCAAGCTAGTACTAAATTTGAAGGGAATTGATGCGGGTATGTAGCCATCATATATGCTTCTTCTTCCCACGTAGCTCCCTCAACATGCTGAGTTCTCCACAAAACCTTTACCAAAGATACTTCTTTGTTTCTTAGCTTCCGAACCTGATGATCAAGTATTTCAACTAGAACCTCCTCATAGCTATCCTTGACACCCACGCTCTCAACCGGAACAACCATAGTCGAATTACCCATGCACTTCTTTAAAAGCGATATATGGAAAAATGGATGTATTGAAGCCAATTATTAGGGAAACTCAGACTCGTAGGCCACCTTACCAACACATCTCACAATCTGGTATGGGCCAACATAACGGGGACTAAGTTTCCCTTTCTTTATGAATCTCATCAATCCCTTCATGGGTGAAACCTTAAGAAACACCTAATGGTTAACTTCAAACTTAAGTTCTCTCCTCCTCACATCCGCATAAGACTTTTGGCGACTCTGAGTTGTTCTCAACCTTTCCCTTATAAGCTGAATCTTCTCCATAGCCTCATGAACTGAATCTAGTCCTATCAACATAGCTTCTCTGATTTCAACCCAACCAATAGATTATCTATACCTCCCATAAAGAGCCTCAAACAGAGCTATCTGAATGCTGGAATTGTAATTGTTGTTATATGCAAATTCGATTAAAGGTAAATAATCATCCAAACTACCCTTGAAATCAATCACACACGCTCTCAATTATATCCTCAAGAGTCTGAATGGTCCATTCAGCCTGATAGTTTATTTGCGAGTGAAAAGCAATACTAAGCTTGACTTGAGTACCGATTCCCTTCAAAATTGATCTCCAAAACTGGGAGGTAAACTGAGTACCTCTATCTGATGTGATGGAAAAGGGCATTCCATGCAACTGAACTAACTCTCAAATATATAATTTAGCATAGTCCTCCACTGAGTCGGTTGTCTTGACCAGTAGGACATGAGCTGCTTTGGTCAATCTATCCACAATCACCCATATGCAGTCATAATGTCGACGAGTACGAGGAAATCCTGTAATGAAGTCCATATTAATTTCCTCCCACTTCCTAGTAGGGATGCTAATATCTTGGGGCACACCTCTAGGTATTTGATGCTCAACTTTCACCTGTTGAAAATTCGGTGTCACAATCCGAAGATAAGCCCTAATCGAGGCACGAGACAAGGAACTCCGAGGGACTCCAAGTCGACCCATGGAATGAACATACATCTAACTCAATCAATAAAAGCAGAAGATCAACATGAATAACATAGCGGTATTCTAAACATAATATGAAATCTAAAATATATCACATGAGTTTAAAGCAGAATATAAACTATGTCTGAGGAAGCCTCTAACACTGACGAGTTGATGGGTCAAGACCCCAACTAACTCCCTAAAGCTGGAACTGAAAATACATAAATATAACTGAATGGAAGAGGGGCCTTGGATAGATGAGGACTCACCAATAGAGACTGGATGCTGAATCTGGAAGCTGACTAACGACGAGGCTGAATATAGAGATCAGAGCATGTATCATAAAATGATACAACATAGAGTATGCGGTCAGTACATGGAATGTACCGGGTATGCAAGGTAAGTAAAGCGGACAATTTAAAATACATAAAAGTTCATAAGAGTAGGATAGCATGATCGTAACATAAATACCAAGTGTAAACATAAGGCTCAAATCTTTCAAAACATTCGTAAATTAATCATAATCGTAATCATAAGAGAAAAGCTTTATTGAACATCACTTTAGCCAAAGTTCATAATCATAAACATGGTAAATGATGAGGAACAGTGGGAGATTCTTATAACCGACATACCCCATATGAGCACACATGGAGACCGACCTGTAAATCCCTAGTCGGGAGGGTGTTCGTACCTTGCCAAGGGTAGAACCATGATAAACGTTATATCACTCATGAAAGGCCCATTCGGGTGAAAGGGACAGTCTCAAGAGAGGTCGCATTGTGACCTATGGTGGCACGTAGTTCTAAGACTCGGGGTAAAACTTGGGCCACGAACCCACTAGGTGTTAAATACTACTCCCAAAACATATATAGTGCTCATAGGACTATATACATGAAATTCATGGACTAGTTAAATCATAATAATCATAAGCATGCTTGAAAATATGTGAACTAACCATGAAATAAGGCCCTTGAGTAGGTCAAAATCATAAATTCATAAATCATGAGATTAAATCATGCTTGTACTTATTTGTACATTATAGTCATAAATCATGATGAGCATTTTAGAGAAATCATATTAAAAATCATAAATCTTAATAGGTTAATGAACATCAAGATCAAAGTAGAATCATAGCTTGATTTATCATGAAACATACATAACTTAGCATAACTTTATAAAAATTTAAACCGATAAGTTTATAATTGATATAGTTGTAAAATCTTCCCATGATCCATAGAATATGAATTTACACATGAAGGATATTATCCCATAGATAGATCATAAGAATTTTATAGGAATTGGGATAAAACCCCATAGAATTTCCAATAGGATTTCATGAATTAGAGAGAGGTTGGGCATGGGTGTGAACAATTTCACCCATTCATAAACCTACATACCTGAAGGGATCTGATTTTTTACCACTTCCTTGATAGCCCAAAGAGAATTGAGGAAAAACTTGGAAAAGCTAGACTTGATCACCTCTCAAAACCCTAAGCTTGCATGCATGAATTAGGATGGGTTTGAATGAGTTAAATTCTCTTGAAACACCTGTTCTGATCTTAAAACGACGTGGTTTAGGATCCTAGGGCAATGACAAAAATGCCTTCATGAATTTCCAAAAAAAAACCGTTCTGTTAGTGACCACGGGCGTCATGACGGACCGGTAGTGGCTCCAACAGTCCATTGCACCCTTCATTGTTTCACCCTTAACACTAGACCCCAAAAATGATACCACAAGAGGTTCCACGAGTCATACCAATCTCTAACGACTCGTGGTAACCATTCATTGTTACCACAGCTCATCTCCCGGAAATCCTCCCACGGACTCTTATAATGACTTGTGGTTTCCCACGACAAGTCGCCACATGGCTCGTTACTTCCTCCCTAAACCAGACCCACCTCACCATGGCTCACATCCCATGACCCATTACATCAAACAATGGGTCATTCCTAGACCCATTATTTCCATGTCCAAATTGCCGCATCTCACCGCGGACGTATACAACGGGTCATTAGTCTAACCAACAACCCGTTTTGTGGGATTTTTCCCAAATTTCTGCTACTGTCATTTTCAAATCTTGGGTCTAGTCCAAGGCACTTTGGGGGTATTACAATATCTCCCCTTGGGAACATTTGTCCTCGAATGTCGGAAAACATACAGAAAAGCAGAGAAATACAATCATCATACTCAAATACTAATCATATAAGTTGAAAACTAACGGAATGACTACCTCCGAACTGAACTACATAGCTGAACTGAATTCACGAATTTTACATACATACTTTGACATAAAAGAAACCACAACACATGACTGAAACATTAAACTGAATAGTGTTTTAAGACAAAAAGTGATACCTCAAGCTGAAATTGAGCCGGAAGGGAATAGATGAGGGTATTTAGCCATCATATCTTCTTTGGCTTCCCACATAGCTCCCTCAACATGCTGATTCCTACATAATACCTTGACTGAAGCTACTTCCTTGTTCCTTAGCTTCCGAACCTAACGATCCAGTATCTCCACCGGAATCTCCTCATAACTAAGGTTGTCTTTCACTCCTACACTCTCCACTAGAACAACTAAAGCTGGATCACCCAAGCACTTCTTTAAGAGCGATACACGGAAAACAGGATGAACTGAAGCTAACTCTAAGGGCAACTCCAATTCATATGCCACCTTGCCAACCCGCTTCACAATATAGTAGGGGCCTACATAACGAGGGCTGAGTTATCCCTTCTTTCAAAACCTCCTCACTCCCTTTATGGGAGACACCTTCAGAAACACCCAATCATCTACTTCGAACTCAAGTTCTCTCCTTCTCACATCAGCATAGGAATTATGGAAACTTTGAGCTGTTTTCAACCTGTCCCATATGAGCTGAACCTTCTTCATGGCCTCATGGGCTGAATCTGGTCCTATCATTGCAGCTTCACCAACTCCAAACCAACCAATAGGCGATCTACACCTCTGCCCATATAGAGCCTCAAATGGAGCCATTTGAATGCTGAATCGTAGTTGTTATTATACGCAAACTTAATAAGAGGCAAACGGTCATCCCAACTACCCTTGAAGTCAATAACACATGCCCTCAACATGTCCTCTAGAGTCTGAATCATCCGCTCTGCTTGACCATCCATTTGTGGGTGAAATGTTGTACTAAGCTTAACCTGAGTACCAAGTCCCTTTTTGAAATGATCTCAAAAACTTAGAGGTAAACTGAGTACCCCTATCTGATATGATGGACAAGGGCACTCTATGAAACCGAACCAACTCCCCAATGTATAGCTTAGCATAATCCTTGGTTGAATCTGTAGTTTTAATCAATAGGAAATGAGCCACTTTATTCAACGTATCTACCACAACCCAAATGGAGTCATACTGTCTACGAGTGCAAGGCAAACCTGTAATGAAGTCCGTATTGATTCTTCCCACTTCAGAGTAGGAATTCTTATATCTTGAAGCACACCCCTGGGTCTTTGATGCTCAACCTTCACCTGTTGACAGTTTGGACACTTAGCAACAAATTATTCTATGTACTTCTTCATGCCATTCCACCAATAGACTTCTTGTAGGTCACGGTACATCTTGGTGGCACCGGGATGGATAGAATACCTAGAACCATGAGCCTCATGCAACATCCGATCTCTCAAATCAGCAACATCTGGGACATACAAATGACCCTGATATTGAAGTACCCCATCTCCCCCTTGGGAGAAGACCTCAACCTTTTGGTTATGCACAGCTTCCTTCAACTTCACCAAGACAGGGTCTTCGTTTCTCCTAGCTTTAACATCAGTCACCAAGGATGATTTGACCCATTCTACACAACCACTCCACCATTAATTGATTCAACCAAATGAAATCTTAATTGTTCAAGTCGATGTACGTCTTTCACCAACTCCTTCCTCTCCTCTTATATATGAGACACACTCTCCACAGAAAGCATACTAATAGTGTCCGCTAACACATTGGCCTTGCCCGGGTGGTAAAGGACACTCATATCACAGTCCTTGAGTAGCTCCAACCACCTCCTTTTACGAATATTCAAATCCTTTTGAGTAAACGCATATTATAGGATTTTGTGGTCTATAAACACATCTACATGGATCCCGTACAAATAGTGTCTCCAAATCTTCAATGCAAATACCATCGCCACCAATTCAAGATCATGGGTTGGGTAATTCTTCTCATGAACTTTCAGCTGTCTGGAAGCGTATGCTATCACTTTACCATGCTGCATCAATACGCAACCAACACTTATTCTAGAAGCATAGTAATACACCACAAATCATCCAGTAGGGTTAACACTAGTTCTTAGGTAAGTCGAATCTTCGATTCCTGAAAGCTCCTTTCACAAGCATCCGACCATTGGAATTTCACTTTCTTTTGTGTCAATTTTGTCAGTGGCGCTGCAATAGATGAAAAACCCTTAACAAATCTCCGATAGTAGCTAGCTAAACCCAAGAAGCTCCTGATATCTGAAGGACTCACCAGTCTAGGCCAATTCTTCACCGCTTTAATCTTTTGAGAGTCCACCTGAACACCCTCACTAGACACCACATGGCCCAAAAATGCCACTGAGTTCAACCAAAACTCACACTTACTAAATTTGGCATATAGTTGGTGATCTTTGAGAATTTGTAGTACCACCCTCAAATGAGAGGCATGCTCCTCCTCGCTCAGAGAGTATATTAGGATATCATAAATTAACACGATCACGCACATATCCAAGTACGGATTGAACATCCCTTTCATCAAGTCCATAAAAGATGCAGGAGCATTCGTTAGGCAAAAAGGCATAACTACAAACTCATAGTGACCATGCCGAGTTCTGAAAGTTGTCTTTGGAATGTCACTCTCCCGAACCCTAAGCTGATGGTTTCCAGATCTGAGGTCTATCTTTTAAAAGAACTTAGCACCCTGAAGCTGGTCAAACAAATCATAAATCCTAGGAAGAGGATACATTCTCTTGATGGTAACTTTTTTCAATTGTCGATAGTCAATGCACATCTGAAGAGAACCATCCTTTTTTCAGACAAATAGAACTGGTGCGCCCCATGGAGACTAGAAGGTCCTTCAATTGCTCCTTCAACTCTTTTAGCTTGGCTAGAGCCATTCTATAAGGAGGAATAGAGATTGGATGCATGTCGGGAAGAAGGTCAATACCAAAATCGATTTTCCTCTCGGGAAGAATACCCGACTGTTTATCAGGGAACACTTCTGGATACTCACATACTACTGGAACTGACTGGATAGTCAGGGTTTTAGATGTAGCATCCTTAACCCTAACTAAATGGTATGCACAACCTTTGGAAATCATCTTTCTGGCCTTAAGGTAGGAAATGAAATGACCTACAGGCACAACTGAACTACACTTCCACTCTAGGACTGGCTCAACCAGAAATATGAAATCTGCAACACAGGTTCTACAATTAACTGAGGCATAACATGCATGTATCCAATCCATGCAAAATATAACATCGAAATCTTTCATGGCTAACTCTACTAGGTATGCTGAGGTGATTTTCTGAAGAACTGAGACCGAGAAATTTCTGTATACCCATCGGGCTATAACTGAATCACCAACTAGAGTAATGATTGAGAAAGGTTCTGATAGGATTTCGGGACTAAGTCCGAAACTACTAGCAACATAAGGCATCACAAAAGACCGGGTAGCCCCTGGATCTATCAAAGCATAAATGTTAAGGTGGAAAACTTGTAACATACCAACATTCACGTCTGGGGAAGTCTCCTACTCCTGTCGAGATGCACAAGCATAAAACCTGTTCTAACGCTGGCCGTCGGCTGAACTAGATGAAGCACCCTGCTGGGTGGGACGTGCTGCTGGAGTTGCTGAACTAGCGGCTGGCATACGGGCTCCACCACCCCCTGGTCTAACGAAAGGGCAATCCTTGAACTACTGTTCATGTTTACCACTCCTGAATCAAGCTTCTAAGCCAACTAAACACCTTCATGGGTGATGCTTGCCACACTTTGCATAGGCTGGGAAGGTGCGCTCTATCTGCATGCTACTTTAGCCCTCGAATCTGAGGCCCTGCTCCTCTAATCACCTCGTTGTTTGGATGGTGTACTAGCTGATGATGGTGCTGGAGCAAAAGACCTTTGATGAGACTACTGGTGATGTCCGCCCCTTGATCTAGGCTAAGAAGTCCCATAACTGTTTGTCCTGGCCCTCTTTGCCTCTCTCCCCCTCTGATACACAGCCTTCATCTATTGGGCGTGTAAAACTATACAGGGAAAATCCATGTCGTGATGAAGCATGGTGATCCTACAATCCTTATCCAGGTAGTCTGTCACTCCATGTACAAACCTTCTCACTCGAACTCTCTAATCTACCACTTGCTCTGGTGCATACTTGGATAAATGGGTGAACTCAAAAGCGTACTCCTGAACTGTCATGTTACCCTACTTTAGATTCACAAACTCGGCCGCTTTCAACTCCCTCATATCACGAGGGAAGAACCAATCTAGAAAGGTGGCATGAAACTCATCCCAACTGATAGGGCCTGCTCCCACTGCCCTACTATCTTTCCACTGTTTTAACCGAATATGCACAACCCCTTTCAGTTGATAAGAGGACAAGTTGACGAACTCCCCATTTGTCACCCCTATGACCTAGTGATCTTCAGAATCTCATCAATGAACTCATGTAGATCCTCATCCACCTTTAACCCAAGGAACTTTGGTGGGTTCATCCTTAGAAAGTCTCTGACTCAACCCGTCGCATTCCCCTTCTGAGGGAAATGCACCACCGCCTGTTGATTGACCTGGTCAAGTCCTGTGCTAGAATCTGTATGGTTGCCCTGAATTTAGCGTGGGCAATCGGCTCTGGTGCATGCTCCTCATGGGCTGGTGGGGCCTGATGGTGCCCCTCTCCATTATCGTGCTCGTGGCCATTTCCGTTTCTCCTTACATTTACTCAGCGTGGAGGCATGATTCTACAGACGTGTGTAGTATGAGTTAGAAGCATAAATAGACATTTCATCGCACGACATGAGATCATGAAAGAAGGAAACATTTCCTAAATGTCTCGTAACCTCTTCTTAATAAGTGTGGCGTGCTTCACACCCATGAAAAAGACTCTACTTAACGCGGCTTGACACCCTAGGACACTTCAAACCTATTGCTCTGATACCAAGTTTATCATGACATGAACATAAGCCCAGATCGAGACACGGGAAAAGAAACCCCGAGGGGATCCAAGACAACCCATGTCATGAACATACATCTAACTCAATCAACAAAAGTAGAATATCAACATGAATAACATAGGGTAGTCTAAACATAATATGAAATGTGAGATACATCACATGAGTTTAAAGCTGAATATAAACTATGTCCGAGGAAGCCTCTAACACTTAGAAGTTGATGGGACAAGACCCCAACTAACTCCCTAAAACTGAAACTAAAAATACATAAACGTAACTGAATGGAAGAGGGACCCTTGATAGATGAGGATTCACCAATAGAGACTAGATGCTGACTCCAGAAACTGGCTAACGACAAGGCTGAGTTTGGAGATCGAAGCCTGTATCATAAAAAGAAACAACATAGAGTATGCGTTCAGTACGTGGAATGTACTGAGTATGCAGGATAAGTAAAACGGATAATTTAAAATACATAAAAGTTCATAAGAGTAGGAAAGCATGATTGTAACATAAATACCATAGTGTAAACATAAGGCTCAAATCTTTCAACACATTTGTAAATTAACCATAATCATAATCATAAGAGAAAAGCTTTATTGAAAATGACTTGAGCCAAAGTTCATAATCACAAACATGCGTAAATCATGAGGAATGGTGGGAGATTCTCATAACCGACATACCCCATAGGAGCACACATGGAGCTCGACCTGTAAACCCCTAGTCGTGAGGGTGTTCGTACCTTGCCAAGGGTAGAACCATGAAAAAACGTGATATCACTCATGAAAGGCCCATTTGGTTAAAGGGGATAGTCTCAAGGGAGGTCCCATCGTGACCTATGGTGGCACGTAGTTTTGAGATTCGGGGCAAAACCTGGGCCCTAAACCTACTCGGTATTAAATACTACTCCCGAAACAAATATAGTGTTGATAGGATAATATACATGAAATTCATGGTCTAGTTAAATCATGATATCATAAGCATGCTTGAAAATACGTGAACTAGCTATGAAATAAGGCCCGTGAGTCAGCCATAATCATAAATTCATAAATCATAAGATTCAATCATGCTTGTAAATTATTTGTACGTGATAGTCATATATCATGATGAGCATTTCAGAGAAATCATATCAAAATTCATAAATCTTAATAGGTTAATGAACATCAAGATCAAAATAGAATCATAACTTGATTTAATATGAAACATACAAAATTGAGCATAACTTTATAGATATTTAAATCCATAAGTTTGTAATTGAAATAGTTTTAAAATCTGTCCATGATCCATAGAATATGAATTTACACATGAAGGAGGTTAGCCCATAGATAGATCATAAGGATTTCATAGGAATTGGGATAAAACCCCATGGAATTTCCAATAGAATTTCATGAATTAGAGAGAGGTTGGGCATGGGTGAACAATTTCACCCATTCATAACCTTATATACCTGAAGGGGTCTAATTTTTACCACTTCCTTTATAACCCAAAGAGAATTGAGGAAAAACTTGGAGAAGCTAGACTCGATCACCTCCCAAAACACCTAAGCTTGCATGCATGAATTAGGATGGGTTTGAATGAGTTAAACTCTCTTAAAACACCCCATTTTAAGATTAAAATGATGTGGTTTAGGACCCTAGGGCTTAGAAACGACAAAAATGCCCTTAATGAATTTCCTGAAAATTACAATTCTCTAAATGACCACGAGCATCACAACGGACCGTTAGTGGCTCCAACGGTTCATTGCACCCTTTGTTGTTTCACCCTAAACACCGAACCCCTAAACAAATACCATGAAAGGTTCCACGAGTCGTACCCAACTCTAACGACTCTTGGTAACCATTAGTTGTTACCACTTCTCATCTACCAAAACTCCTCCCACGGACTCTTACAACGATTCATGGTTTCCCACGATGAGTCATCACATGGCTTGTTACTTCCTCCCTGAATTAGACCCACCTCACTATGGCTCACATCCCACGACCCATTACATCAAACAACGATTCATTCCTAGACCCGTATTCCCAAGTACAAACTGTCGCATCCTACCATAGACGCATACAACGGTTCATTAGTCCAACCAACGACCCGTATAATGACCCATTCGATGGAATTTTTCCCATATTTCTCTTATTGTCATTTTCAGATCCGTGGTCTACTCCAAGGCACTTCCGGGGTATTACATTTGAACACTTTGCCACAAACTCTTCTATATCCTTCTTCATGTTGTTCCACCAATAGACTTCCCGTAGGTCACGGTACATCTTGGTGTCACCTGGATGTGTAGAATATCTGGAACCATAAGCCTCATGCAACATTCACTCCCTCAAGTCATCAACACCCGAAACACACAAACAACCCTAATATCGCCGTACACCTTCTCCGCCTTGGGAGAAAACCTCCACATTTTGATTCTGAACATCTTCCGTAAACTTTACCAAAATAGGATCCTCATCTTGCCTAGACTTGACCTCGGTCACAAGGAAGATTCTGACCCATTCTAAACAATGACACCACCATCTGCTGAGTCAATAAGACAAACTCCTAGTCATGCAAGCCACTGCACATCTCTCATGAACTCTTACCTCTCCTCCCCTAGGCAGGACACACTCTCCATAGAAAGCCTGCTAAGAGTGTCTTAAACAGCATTAGCCTTTCCCAGATGATAAAGGACACTTATATCATAATCCTTAAGATGCTCCAACCACCTTCTTTGACATAGATTTAGATCCTTCTAGGTAAACACATACTGTAGACTTTTGTGGTCAGTAAATACATCGACATGGACCCTGTACAGACAGTGTCTCCAAATCATCATGGAAAACACTACCGCTGCCAACTTGAAGTCGTGAGTCAGATAGTTCTTTTCATGTACTCTCAGCTTCCTGGAAGCATGGATACAACCTTATCGTGCTGCATTAATACACAACCAAGGTCGATCCTTGAGGTGTCAAAATATACCACAAAATCATCGGTACCCTCAGGTAGAGTCAACACTGGTGCTGAGGTGAGTCGAGTCTTCAACTCTTGGAAGCTCTTCTCACAGGCCTCTGACCATTGAAACTTTACTTTCTTTTGGGCAACTTAGTCAATGGTGATGCAATGAATGAATATCCTCCAGAAACCTCCTGTAGTAACCAGTTAAGCCCAAGAAACTCTTGATATCTGAAGGACTAACTAGTCTAGGCTAATTCTTCAAAGCTTCTTTCTTTTGAGAGTTCACCTGTACACACTCACTTGACACCACATGACCCAAAAATGCTACGTGAGTCTAACCAAACTCACATTTGCTGAATTTAGCATTTGACCTTGTTCAAATGCCAACAGTCAATGCACATCCGGAGGGAACCATCATTCTTTTGGCAAAAAGTACTGGTGCACCCCAGGGGGATTTGCTAGGTCTAATGAAACCCTTGTTTAAGAGGTCCTTCAACTGCTCCTTCAACTCCTTTAACTCAGCTGGAGTCATTCTGTAAGGAGGAATAGATATATATTTCATATCGGGAAGAATGTTGATGCCAAAGTCTATCTCCCGCTCGGGAGGAATTCCTGGTTGATCATTCGAAAAAGCCTCTGGATATTCTCACACTACAGGAACTGATTGGATAGTCGGGGTTTCAAATGTAGCATCCTTAATCCTAACTAGATGATATATGCAACCTTTTGGAGATCAATTTTCTATCCTTAAGGTAGGAAATGAAATGACCTACAGGAACATCTGAACTACCCTTCCACTCTAGGACTGGCTCACCTGAAAACGAGAACTTCACCGCACAGGTTCTATAATTCACGAAGGCATAACATGCATGTAGCCAATCCATTCCAAAGAGAACATCAAAATTTTTCATGGCTAGCTCTACTAAATCTATTGAGGTGACTTTTTGAAGGATTGTGACAGGGTTCTATATATCCATCGATCTATAACTGAATCACCGACTGGAGTAGATACTAAGAAGGGTTCTAATAGGATTTTGGGACTGACTCCTAAACTACTAGCAACATAGGGCATCACAAAAGATAAAGTATCCCCTGGTTCTAACAATGCATATACATCAAAGTGGAATACTCGTAGCATACTAGTGACCATATCTGGTGAAGTCTCGTGCTCTTACCGAGATGTGAGGGCATAAAACCTGCTCTGGCACTGACCACCACCGACATTGGTGGATGCACCCTGCTGAGCTGGGCGTGCTGGTACTACTGCTGAATTGGTAGCCTGAGTACGGCCCCTACCATCACCCTGCCTGGCCAATAGGCACTATCGGCATCTGTGCCTAGATCTACCACACCCAAAGTAGATATATAATCCAATTAAGCACTCCCCTACGTGATTCTTGCCACACTTCTCATAGATCGAAAAGGTATGCTCTACTTACATACTCCTCTGTCCCCTCAAAGCTGATGCCCTGCTCTTATGATCACCTCGTGGTCTAGATAGAGCACTGGACAGTGATGGTGCTAGAGCTAATGATCTCTAATGGGACTGCTGATGATGTCCGCCTCCCAACCTTTGCTGGGAGAACCCAAAATCTATCTGTCCTAGCCCTCTTGGCCTCCCTCTCCCTCAAATATGATGCCTCCATCTATTGGGCATACAAAACCTGTTACACCCCGTAAATTCTCGACATGTAGATGACCTATTCGCATGTTGGTTAAGAGTTTTGAATGCCATACATGCTAGGAAAAGGCCCGGGGAAAGAC
>JACEIK010000335.1:289502-304352 GCA_018107945.1 Datura stramonium
ATACATGTTATTTATTAGCTGATAGACAGCAGGTCGCCACGTCGACAGGTATGCTTCTACCTTACCTTCAGTACAGATGAGCTTATTTTAGATCCCGCCATCCCAGACAGTTTCAGATACTTTCTGCTTTTCAGAATATCTAGTATTGTTGCTTATATTGCAGTTTGCTTCACATACTCGGTACCAGTTGTACTGCCGCCCGTTTGGGGTGCTGTATTACTTGCCTGCAGGTACCTATAGACAAGGAGCCGATCCCTTGTGATTCCGGCCAGCTCATAGAGTCATCAGCTCCTGTCATCCGGAGCTAGACAGCTAGAGGTCTATTTCCTTTCTTTTTTTGTACAGTACGGGTAGGCCGGGGCCCGACCATCCTATCAGCATTCTTACAGTCTTGTAGTCTCTATTTATTTCCTTGTGGTTAGTTGTGCCGGTCATGTGGGGCCATGCGTATTTAGTTGTTTATATTGGCCGTGTGAGGCCTTATTCAGTTAGTAGTGGTGACCTTGTCGGTCATGTAGCTATTTAGCATCTGTTATATTGATTCATAAATAACTAGTCAGCATGGTGGCCTTGTCAGTCCGCATAGGTTCCCTTATATTAAAGAGACTCTTGTTAGTTGTTGTTGCTGTACAAGTGGCTATAGGCCTAGCCGGCCGGGGGCTATATTTACAGCCGCTATATAGCCCGTTGATTCCGTGAATAAGAGTTAGAGCCATGCAGGCACCAACAGTGCTTAGGCTCAGTAGTCTAGCAGTTTAGGTCCTAGTAGGGCACCAGGTGTCAGTCATACCCCCTGAGGCGGGGAGTGACAAAACCAATCATGGAAAGTTGATGTCCTAATGAAGCATAGAGGACCTACAATCCTTGACTAGGTAGTCTACTACTCCATGCACAAACCTACTCACCTGAGATCTCTGATCAGCCACCATCTTTGTTGCATATTTGGTCAAGCGGGAGAACTCCAAAGCATACTCCTGGACTGTCATATTATTCTTCCTCAAGTTCACAAACTCAGCTTCCTTACTCCCTCATCTCACGAGGAAAGAACCAATCCAGGAATGTGGTGAGGAACTCCTCCCAACCAATGGGACCCGCTCTAACTGCCCTGTTATCCTTCCACTATCTGAACCAATTATGGGAAAACCCTTTTAACTAATAAGAGGCTAGGTCTGCACACTCCTCCAGTGTCCCCCCATAATCTGGGTGATCTTCTGGATCTCCTCATAAACTCGTGTGGATCCTCGTCCACCTTCGATCTGAGGATCTCCGAAGGGTTCATCCTAAGGAAGTCCCTGACTCTTGCCGTTGTCGCATTCCCATTCTGGGGAACATGCGCCTCCGCCTGTTGGTTGATCTGGGCGGTCAATGCCTGCGCCAACATCTGGATGGCTGCCCTAAACTCTACATGGGCAACCTGCTCGGGCACATGATCCTCGGGGGCTGGTGGGGCCTGCTGGTGCCCATCTCCGTTGCCATTCTCATGGCCATTTCCATTTCCATTTCTTCTTTTGTTAAATCGGCGAGGAGACATGACTCTGCAAATGCAATTAGCACGGTTAGAAGGATAGAGAGACATTTCATCACATGACATAGATTATGAAAGAAGGGAAGTTTTCCTAAAACGTTCCATAGCCTCTTCATCATAAGTGTGGCACACTTCACACCCATTAAAAAGACTATACATATGTGGCTTTCAGACACCCTCAAACACTTCAAAACCTAATGCTCTGATACCAAGTTTGTCATGACCCGAACATAGGCCCAGATAGAGATACGGGACAAGGAACCCTAAGAGGCTCCAAGTCAACTCATGGAATGAACATAGCAGCTAATACATACAACTCCCCTAATTTGAGATTAAAACGACTTAGTATAGGGCTTAGGAGCTTAGGAATTATGAAGTTTCCCTAATTAAAATGCAAAAAACATACACACTGGCAAGTACCACGACACATCCTACGGATCATACCTCGATCCCACAGGTCGTGGTATCCTCCCATTGAAGTCGCTGATGAAACCCGAGTTCTGAACTTCTCCACAAATCACACCAAGACTTGTACCTTCATCCAACGAGTCATGGGATCCATCCATTATCATAATTGGGAGAAATCCCTTGCTCCTTCCTACCAGTGGAAGTAATGATTTGTGGTTCCCTACCACGGGTCGTACCACGAGTCGTACTTTCCCTCCTGAAAATTCCAGAACCAACCCACGACTCCTACCTATGAGTCATACCTTTAACCTATGGGTCGTCACAAGGCCCATTATTACCAACTCCTTCCCACGTAACTGCTAACAACGAGTGGTTCCTATGGGTCGTAGGTCCTTTCTACGACTCATACCATCAATCGTCCTGAATAAAAATTCTCATATTTTTCTATTGTTCCTATTTCAAATCTCGAGTCTAGTCTTAGGCACTTTCGGGGTATTACAGGATCTAAGCCTCAAGAGGACTAGGAAGGGCAAAAAGGGGCTAGTTCTTCAGCTTCCAAAGCTGGCACTACAAGGAGATTTAGAGAAAAAGCGGTGGAACCTCATGGGCTTGCTTGGTTTAACACTCAAAAAGCAGCCAAGTATGTACCTAAGAATTGGATAGATGAGGGATGCTTGGAACTTGAGTTCCTAGCCATTCGGGACAAGATACGTGAGTTGCAAGTGGGTTACATCTTCAATGAGGCAGATAGGTGCAACCTCACATTGGTGAGGGAGTTCTATGAAAACTTGGATACCTAATTCGGAGAGAGCACTAAGTGAAAGATCAGAGTTCAAGTGGTGCGATTCACAGCTAAAAGTTTAATTCTTTCTTAGAGACACCTAGAGTAGACCCTTCGGAGTATTTCATCTTGCTAGAAAATCCTCCATACAAAGACATCCGTCACACTTTATGTGGTGAGCACTCATCCGCTCATTGGGAGAGGGATCATAATGGCACTCATTCCACACTTGCGTTTTCTTTTTTTAATAGGGAGGTAAAGGTGTTAGTGAAGTTGGTGTGTGCTGTCTTTCTCCCCGGGACACATATGATAGAGGTAACTCGAGAGCAGATTGTCTTTGTATACATGTCGATGAAGGGAATATCGGTCAACTTTGGTGCTATAATTCGTGACAATATGAGAAGATCACAAGAAAATTGTAGATGGAAATATTGTCACGACAGCCTCTTCACTATGTTCTTGAGGGAGGCAGGTATTGAGGAGGAGGATGCTGACCTTATCTGACCTTTGATAGGACACTTGGCTGGAAAGATTATGGACATCACAAAGGTGAAGGAGATTGTCCCTTCCAAAGGCCCTCTTCTTACTATAGCTTATCGGCAAGCCCTTGATGAGAGTTGGCACTGTCGTATATTTGGGATGTTGAAATTACAACTGAATCTAGGAGGTTGACCTGCTACTGTAGAAGAGATGATAGCTTTAGAGGCACGGTACTCGCTCATGGGGAGTGCTAAGTTCATTTGCCGATTGGGCGCAACCTTTGAGGAGCATGATGTGTTGTGAGTTTACAACACTTTCGATGCATAAAATTGGAATACTTCAGAGAAATTTGCACAATTAATGTCTCTTAAAACGGGTAGCACTTACAGATCCTAGAATTTACTTATGACCTATACTAGGAGTCGTGGAGAACTTTATAGATTTTTGGGACTTGGCAGATCTCATGTTAAAACAAGATGTTACGAGTCATAGGAGCAATATACGAGGCATACCAAGACATTTATAGAAATCTTCGGAAGATGCTAGAGTTCTCAGTATCAAACCACGACTTGATTGTATGACTCGTAGGATGTTGTTACGAGTCATACTAAAGGCTAACACTTATAAAATTCTATAAAATCCAAGGAATGTACGAGAAAAGACACAACCTGTACAATCCTGTTACGGGTTGTAGGAGGATTCGTATGAACTGTCGCTGCCAGATTTGGATATTTTCTTGTTAACTTAGGAAAAAGATTTTGTTATTTGTATAAATGAGTTTTAGGTATCTTTTAGTTGAGGAGACATCATAAGTAGTTAGAGGTCGATTATTATCAGTTTGTAATTAGTTCTTGACAATATTGGGGAGCAATTCCTGAGAACTTAACTTGGATTTTCTCAATTGTTCTTGAATTTGTTCATCATCTTTTCTTGCAATATTCAAAGAATGTTTTCTGTCAATCATCACTGTAGGAATTTAATTATGTGTTTGTCTATGAATACTAATCATAATCTTACAATCATGAGAGGCTAAAACCACCACAACTAGGATTTTTGGAACCATGATGGATTAAGAAAACTAGAGTTACACAAAGAGATTCGAAACCAATGCTACACACTTGTATTGTAAACTCGTTATTTTTAATATTCTTAACGAAGCGCAACATTAGAACTTGCCTGAATTATTTACTTTCTTGAACCTAGAGAAATAGAGATTAGGAAAAGAGAATTACAACAAAGCCTTGACTTTTATGATCATTGTATAACTTGAGCTGCGGTCACAAGATAGTCAATTTGGAGAAAATCGATAACGGTTAAATTGAAATAGCTCATTAGACCTAACCCGGTGATTGAGTATAGTCATCCAATAGTGACGAACCAGTCGTTTAGATGAACCCTAGTTATTAGTTCTAAAAATAAGAATTGGAATAGATCATGAGTGTAAACCCAAAGTAGTTATGAACCCATGGGGAAAACTTACCCTAGTTAATTGCAAATCTTGATAAACAACAACGTCTTTTCAATCTTGTTTTACTACTATTTGTTCTATAAACCCTCCAATGTGGAGATAACATACCTAAAAGCTTATATACCTACATTATTCTAGTTCTTACCATATTCCCTGTGGGTTCGAACCCAACCTTTGTTGGGTTCTTGATTAACAACGTTCGCCTCATATATTTTCAGGAGTGTGAGTTTGAGCATTATCAAAAAGTGGTCCCGTTGCCGGGGAATACAACTAAGATTATTAATTTCTTGTGTTTAACTTTTGGTTGTTATTTCCTTATTTATATTTTATTTTTATTTTTTCCACCCACAGGTTGCCTCTTGGTGAATTCCAAGTACTCAACGGAGCAGAAATCCCCGGTTTTCTTTGGATCTATAAATAGAAAGAACACTACGAAGAATGGATAATCGGGAGCAAAGAGAGGCCCGTCTTGCTGAACAAAGTAGTCAAGTCGAGCTAGCTTAGCAATCTGCACTTCAGGAAGTTGATGATGCTCGCGATGAAATTGTAAACGTTGGCCACCATGGAAGGGGCCACAGAGGCCAGAGATATTCCCCTCAGTTCTTTGATGAGGACGACCTGGATATTGATGATGTCGGGTCAAGTAAAGTTATCGTACAACCACCTTTGTCTTCTTGAGAAAAGTTTGACATCACAAGAACCATGATACAATTTCTGAATATGAAAGGGGTTTTTAGTGGTCATGCAACAGATGATCCCAACCTGCACTTGATGAACTTCATAGGTATATACAAGGCATACAAGTTGCCTGGTGTCAATCAAGATGTAATAAGGCTGAGACCTTTCTCCTTCTCTGTTTATGGGGAGGCCACTTTATGGTTATTAGAGGTACCCAACGACTCCATTACCAATTCGAGGGAGCTCAAATGGGCCTTCCTTGAAATGTTTTTCCCACCCTCCAGGATGCTACAACTTAAGGATGAGATCTACTATTTCTGACAATTGAAAAAGGAGGCACTTCATGAAACCTGGTTGAGATTTAAAAAGATGTTGACCAAGTGTCCAAACAATAAAATTCCTGATGACAGTTTGTTGGATATTCTTACAGGTCATTGAACAACTGCACAAAAGTTGTGGCAAATACTATGGTGGGAGGAGCATTGATGAGTCACACGTGGGAACAAGCTTCCACTATTCATGACAAAGTTACTAAAACCAATAGGGCCTGGCACACCAGGGAAGCAGAAGCAATTGCTGGTACATATGTTGTTGGTATGACTCCTGACCAACGAAAGAAGGAGGAGGAGTGTGATTAGGAATTGGCCCACATGTGTACATCATTAGACCTGCTCATAAAGCATGCAATTGGCACTGGGGCTAGAAAGGTTAATGCAGTGGGAACACAGGGATAGGAACTAGGGTTGGAGAATTCAAATTTCGAGGAGGAGGAAAACTTCTAGGAGAACTAGGTGGTGGATTTTCGGGCCAACACCTAAGGGTCTAGATAGGACACTTGGCGCCAAGGTTCTGGAAATAAACGTCAGAATTAATATTTGGACAACTATAACAGAAATGGGTATAGAGACAGGAGCGAGAGGGAGAATGGAGAAGGAATAATGGTTACCGCAACGACCGAACAGGATTGTATCTGCCTCCTAATGAACGTGCGGGGGAGGCTGGATAGTCAAAATTGGAGAGCATGATGGCTGAGATACTTAAGAAGGTGAAATCCATTCAGGAGCAGCTGAAAGACATTCATGGAGATATATCTGTCATGGGATAGAGAGTTGAGTCGCATGCCAAAGCCATCAAACAAATAGAGTAGTAGTTGTGTCAGCTGTTGGCATCCCTGAACCCTAGGAAAAAAGGAATGCTACCTAGCAACACAATCAAAAATCCAAATAATTATAGTCACTACATGACTGTGATGAATAGGAGTGGAAAGATCACAGTTGATCCCCCTCTACCGGTTGTAGTTGAAATGCAAAGGAAGAAAGAGATTGTGATTGAAGATGATGATGAGGTTGCTGAGCAAGACCTTAAGGAAGAGGCTATGTTTACTGAGGCTCCAGATGGTGAAAAGGAGTCTAAAGCTAAAAAAGGTAAGAAACAAGGGGTCACACAGATCTATAAGGCTATCTCACGACTACCGCCACCGTTCCATCAAAGAATGAAGAAGAAGGCGGAAGATGGTAGGTTTCAGAAATTTCATTCCATGCTTAAACAATTATCTGTAAACATACCATTGGTTGAGGCATTAGAGTAGATGCCTAGATATGCAAAGTTTATGAAGGACCTTGTTACCAAGAAAAGGTTCGTAAGCTATGAGCCAGTTGATAACTTGTATCATTACAATTCCATAGCTTCACGGGTCCTTTCCCAGAAAAAAGAGGATATAGGTGCCTTCACTATTCTATGTACCATTGGTGACGTTGAGTTCGCGAAGGCACTCTGTGACTTGGGAGAAAGCATCAATCTGATTCCATTAGTTGTGTTCAAGCAGTTGGGATTGGGAGCCCCCACACCAACTACAATGCATCTACTGATGGCCAACTGTACTATGAAGAAGCCTTTGGGGATCCTGTTTGATATTCTTGTCAAGGTTGAAAAATTCATATTCCCAACGGACTTCGTGATCCTTGATTCTGAGGTTGCCTTTGAGGTCCCCATCATTTTGGGCGATGATTTCCTGCCACTGGGAGGGCTTTAGTAGATGTTAAGGCTAGACAACTTAAAACTTAATAAAGAGGAGGTCACTTTGAATGTCTGTCAGTCAATAAAGAAACCAAATGAGTTTAGGGTGGTCTCAGCAATTGAGGATGATTCTGAGTTTCTTGACGAAGTCTAAGTAATCAATATACTTTCTCCGTGTCACAACATTAATCAAGCGCTTCTTGGGAGGCAACCCAAGTTTATTGACTTATGTATTCTCAGTGTGCAGGTGAAACAAAAATAGGTTGTAGAAAAATTTTAGTACAGAATTGTACTACGAGCCTCAGTATGACTCATAAGAGCATTGTATGGGTTGTAGTATGAGTCATGGTGAGAAGCAAAGATATGTCCTGGTGCATGAGTTCATGGTACGATTGGTCCTATGACGCGTAACTCCATTGTAGGAGTCGTGGTACTCACTAAAGGTATGAACTATGCAAAGGATGGAACTCCAGTCAAAGTGACCTACAAGTCATGGTAAGGTTAGTACCTCTATGGTACGATTTGTATGATGTGATCGTAGGTCCACAGGTAAGTTTACTTAAACCTCTGCTACAAGTCCTAGGGACGAGTCGTAGGTTCTACAAGTCATGATGGACCCAAAATCCTTAAATCAACCAGACTCGACCCAAAATTTTAAAATCACCGTAACATACATAAATCCAAATTTTTCAAACCCCTCTCCCACACAAACAAATCTTGAACTCACGATTACCTCCCATGATTCCCTCACACCTGTAACTCAATAAAAATAATCGATTGAGCAAGATTTATGCACGATTGACATTGCTCAAGTCAAATCCCTACCCTAGTGACTGAATCACGCACGAAGTGAGCAAGATTTTGCAAAAATCAAGTAGTTATGCTTTGGGTTTAGTAAAAAGACCTTCATGCTTATATGAATCTTTTTAACAACTGGGACTCCTCGAAATTCATGAAAATAGATGAGGAAAATGATCAGTAACTTGCAATATGATTGTGTTGACTGGGTAGAAATTCAAACATGAATAGAATTTGAACTTAAATTGTAAAGAACTGAGTTATGGGTTGTGAATCATAATTGGAGAACTGGGTAGTTTTAAAAGTGTGAAAAACACATGCCTAGATTGGGGAATTCTGAGTTTCCAACACAAAATCGAACTTACCTGCACAACTGACATGACAAAGGCATGGACAGGCTTCACAAGCCTTCTTATGACTCATGGGTTAATACTATGACTAGTAGGATGGCTCATTGGGACTTTCCCAAGCCAAATGTATGTAAATTAATTGGTACGAAACATAGTACGACCTGTGGTACCCTACTACGAGTTGTAACTGACAATTGTACCAGAATTTTGAAAAGGGTCAAGTCCAAAGCCAACTGTATTACCTTCACTATGACTCGTGGATCGACTTATGGGCTGTACCATGAATTGTGGAAAAATACAAAAGGATTTTTTTCAAGGGGTATCCTCATACGACTCGTAGTACAGATTGTACCTTCATGGTACGGAGTCGCATCTCAGAGTCATAATTGTGATCCAAGATACTACGAGTCTTAGTACGGATCTTACCTTCTAGGTATGACTCGTACTGAAGACGCATGGAAAAATTCAGAGAGTATTTTCTTGTTTTGTTTTTCTCAGATCTGAAGTTCTAACCCTTTTTTTCTATAGGTACAATGACTTTGAAGAAAAAAGAAACCAAAACGGCCAAATACAAAGCCGTCAGGGCGGAGATAGCTGCTCGGAGGACATTGAGAGATGAGCCCTCCAACTCTAAACATGCAGAGAACTCTCCTGGTTCAGTGAAAGAGTATAGGGTTGATACATATGACACCGATGGGATAGAAACCACTAGGGCACAAGCTAAAGCCTAGGCCAGGGCGGCCACTGCCACATCTGCCAACATTCCCCTGTCTGAGGAGGGAGATGAGGAACAAGTATAAGAGTTCGGGAGCGGCTCTAGTGATGATGAGGGGATCGAGGAGGACTAATTAAGAGATGGAGATGGTGTGTTCGGGTCTGAAGATGAGGCAGCCAATGATGAGGGTGAGAAAACTCTGCCTAGGAAGAATCGCACTATTCAGCGGAGAGTACCCAATACAAATGAGATATACAAGCAGGGGTTCTCTCTCATCGCCAAGAACCACCCTAGATGGAGTATTCAAGAAGAACTGCGGATCCTCACCAATTAACTGAATGAGGTAGAGGACATGAAGCGGATATTCAACTTCTAGGGATTCGAGTGGATGGCAAGAACCCCGGATCGATACACTTCAGAGATAGTCTGGGAGTTTTATGCCAATTATTTGGTTACCATGGTGCAGAAAGCAAAGGGTGGCTAGAAGTTGAAAGATCAGCCCAATTTGGAGAGTGTAATGTTGTGAGGCTGTACTATTGACATATCCGAGCATATTATTGCTCAGGTATTATATGGGCCTCAATTCGTACCACCACATACTACACCTGAGTTTGACTATCGGCTGGAATCCATGAAGAAGATTAAGCAGATAGGTTATGAGGAGAAGAAGAATCAGATAAAGTGGCTATCTAGGGTCATTGCTTAGGATAAGGAGATGCAGAGTGGGTGACTAGTGGAAAGAAGGTCACCAAAAATTCGCTGAATTTCATAGTGAAGGCCTACTGGATGCTAGTTCTCTCTAGGTTGGCAGCGACTGTAAATGAAAACACCCTTAGTGCAGACAGAGCAGCATTGCTGGCGTGTATCATTTCAAGATACGCCATTAACATTCCGAGGGTCATTGTAGAGGAGATCCGAGATCGGGCTATGGGATTGAGCACTACTATCCAGTTCCCGAGTATCGTGTTCAGATTATGTATGGAGGTAGGTCTTAAGGTGCATTTTGATTAAGAGCGGTTGATTGGAGGGTAGAGGAAAGCATTTATAAGGTTGATCCGGGATGAAATGAACCCGGTGAGCCGAGCGAGACTTCCTACTGTAGTCCCGGTACAATGGGCAGTTGGGGGCGAGCAGGTTAATGCCCCCACCTTATAGGAGCAGAATAAGACACCGGCTTAAGAGGCCGATCATTTAGAGGCAACTCCCAACACCTCTGTTGTACAACCTATGGGCCTTCTGAGTTATACCCCAGAAAGATATATGCTTGTGCCTCAGGATTTTCTTCAAAAGATAGCGAAGAGAATGACTGTAACCGAGAGAAAGATGCAATCTATGATGGAGAATGTGAAGCCTTGGGTGAAGGCTAAGAATGAGGCGGTTGCACGGGTATTGCATGCCAGACTTGATAGCTTTCAGTGCTGCTTCCATAAGCGCATGGTAGAGCAGACTAACATAGGTAGTGTCTACGAAGAGTTGGGGGCTCTTCAGAGCCAAGTGATCGAGCTATCATCTAGAAAGTCGGCAATTCTAGTAGCCCCCACTCTTCCTATTTTCGATATTGAAATTGATGATGAGCTTAACTTGGCGGCATATTAGGAGCCAATTGGAGTATAGGGAGGAAAAGGAAAGAAGAGGGTTACGGAGCATGTTGGAGATGAGACCCTAAAGAAGAAGAAAAATGAGAAGAAAGAATGCAAGCGGGCAAGAGTGGAGAGTCAGCAGATTCACAACGAGCATAGGTCGGAGCTGCTTGAGAGAGCTAGAGGAGCAGGTAGCTCCACCACTGCCCATGTTGATCTTACAGGTGGGAAGAACCCTTCGGGCGAGCCACATTCAGCCCAAGTTTTTATTGAGATTTCCGAGGCGACCACTACTAATGAGGGGGTGACCATTTCCCCCGTAGATGTACCATTGAGTGCACCGGCCACCACTAGCTCCACGGATGCAGCAGAGGTACCACCTCCACGGGATGACATGAATGCTTAGTGCTCCACAGGTATGTCCCTTTCCCTTGTGCTTTTACATTCTATTCTTCGGGGATGAATCATGCTTTTCAAAAGAGGAGGGAGTGTACTTGTAATTTTTGGGATTTTAAATTCGTCTGAAGGTTTTTATTTCCGTGTTTCTTTTATCTCGGGCATGATATCTAGTACAACCGACATATTTAGGATGTTTTTGTTTAATTAGAAAGTAGGTTTGCATTACTGAACCAATAAAATGCACTAGTTTTGATGTTTTGAAAAAAATGACCCCGTTTAAAATCATTTTTTTAGATGTTAGTTGTACTTGTTAATTGCAAAGAATGATTTCTATGGATCTTTTTGTGTCATTTAGTGTATTAGCATGATTATTTATAGTTAGCCATGTATGAACTGGATAGGTAGAATGAATGCAAAACATGTACCATGAGCGAATGAGGATCCATACTTAGTTCAATATGGGTTAAAGGATCTAGAACTTGTTCCGATTGGTCTTTACATAGGTTTTAGGATAGTTGGTTAGGAAAGGATCATAAGCCCTTTTGTTTAGCCCATTTTAGCTTCAATTTCCCTACCAAAATGATATGATTCCCTTGATCCTAATTTTGAGCCTTAATGTTGACCCATTTTTCTTGATTAGCTATTCACCTTAACTAATGTTTATAATGAACTTGTTTGGCACTGGTCCCTCCTTGGACATGTGAACCTCAACTCTGGCAAAATACCTAAGTTGAGGGTGGCTATAGTAGGGGTGTGTAAAATGTCTGGGGTGAAAAAGAAAGAAATAAAAAGAGTCAAAGAACGGTGAGTATGTGTGAAAAAGAAAAGAATAAAAAATGAGATAAAAATGCAATATGTAAAGAAAGAAAAAAAAGAGCTGAAAAAAGATGAAAAAATTCACCACACTCACACATGCTAAAAATGGAGAAAAGGGGGAAAAAGTTGAAAAAATGAAAAATAGGGTAAAGAGGTGAAAAGTGAGGCCACAAGTATGTAGTTCTAAGGAGGGTTTGGTAACTAAAAATCTCATATTTACCATACCCATCCCGAAGTCCACATTACAAGCCAAATAAAATCCTATAGTGATTCTAGTCTGACTGTCCAAAAAGCAAAAGTAGAGATAATAAAGGCAAGCCTATGGTATCCGATGTGCAGTATTTGAAACTTCCTTGTGAGAGTGCAAGTCTTACTTGTTCAGTGCCATGTTTCATATTTTCATATATCTGTGAGTTGGGGACTTCACTTGCTGTGAGGGTACATGGTTTGTGTTTTATTCTGCTAGTTGTATGTGTGAAAAGCATTTGTAATAACTTATTTTTTTGCTAATAACTAGATGACGTATCTTGATCCTTGTTTATCATGGTTTTTGGTCACTTGATGTGCATAGCTGATTTGGTTTACATGGAGAAGGGTCAAAAGCTGTTTGTGTTCATAGTGCAGGTTTATTTTCTAGTTAAGCATCGTTTTTAGTTTTTTATTTTCTTTGTCTGAGGACATGCAAAAGTCTTAAGTTGAGGGTGTTGATGTGATGTGAGTTTACAACACTTTCAATGCTTAAAACTAGGAAAACAGTATGGACTTAGGTGTGTTTATATGGATATGAGGCATTTTTACTTTGTTTTCAGAGAAAATAGGTGTTGGAGTGAAAATGTGCAAAAGTTGCAAAAAATGCAGAAAAGAGGCCAAGTACTGGTCTCAGTACGAGCCACACCAAGGTTGTATGAGCCGTATTGAGACTCGTGGAAATTCCCAAAAGATTGGTACGAGGCAAAGGCAAAGGCAAAGTACAACTCTCAGTACGATTTGTACCATCATAGTACGAGTCATAACTTGAGTCGTAGAATACTTCAGAGAAACTTTCACAATTAGAGTCTTCTGATACGGGTAGTACTTACGTATCATAGAATCTACCTACGACCTGTACCAGGAGCAGTGGAGAACTTCAGGGATTTTTGGGACTAGGTAGATCTCATGTTACGACAAGCTGTTACGAGCCGTAGGAGCAAGGTACAAGGCATACCAAGACATTGGTAGAAATCTTCAGAAGATGCCAGAGTTCCCATATCAAACCACGACTTTAATGTACGACTTCTATAATCTTGTTATGAGTCGTACTAGAGGCCAACACTTAGAAAATTCTGTAAAATTCAAGGAATGTATGAGAAAAGGAATGACCCGTACAATCCTGTTACAGATCGTAGGAGGATTCTTATGAAGTGTCAGTGCCAGATTTGGATATTTCCCTATTAACTTAGGAAAGTGTTATTTGTATAAATTCTTTTTAGGTTTCTTTTAGTTGACGAGATTGTTGCCCTGCAAGTGTAAGGGTCGTACAAGTAATATAGTGGCCCTTTTTAAGAGACGGATGTCGAACCCACTGTGACTGGACCAATTCAGCTAATTATCAAGTTCAAGTGTGATATTAAATTATGCAAGTGTTGTTTATAGACTTTTTTGAGAAATTTAATTAATTCTAGATGTGGTCAACGAAATACTCTGAATTCATTCAAGGAGCAACTAGAGTTAAAGCTGGATAATCAGGCGATACTACGATTTGCAATGGTTTAAGTATGAAACTATCAATTATCGTCTCAGATAATTAAAATTGCATGTTCATGGTCTTCCGGACCTCTAAAAATGACAAACTAGCCTTACTACTACATCGTTGAGCGAGGATGTCATTTCTAGTTCGTGGNAAACTAGCCTTACTACTACATCGTTGAGCGAGGATGTCATTTCTAGTTCGTGGGCAATTCACTACGTGGATGTGGTTTATGGGGTTTATGCCCTTGATTGTGTACTTCCGTACCTCCAACCATTTAACAAAACTTAGCTTCCAACTACTCCTACAAGTGGTGGAGTACGATTCTAAGTTGTTATCTTTCTATCTTCCCATTTTATCAACCAAGCAAGGTAAATTAGGTATATTCCTATCCTAACCACAAATCTTATCAAAAGACAAGAACTTGTTTCCTACATTCTTGTGTTCTTGCCTAGGTTTGCTTTCTCAAGCATTTACCTACGCTTAACGTGTGTGTTTTCTTGGTGATTAATCATTAAAAAAACCATAATTAAGAATGCAAGACAAAACAACAATCAATAACTTAATTCCAAAACAAATTTGTAAAAACACAATCATAACTTATGGCTTCAACCCTAGAGGAAGGGTTCTAGCCACTCAAGTTCGTAAAATTTCAAGAAAACATTGTTAAAGTAACATACTTACAAGAATTGGTAGAAGAGAAGATGAAATTGATGAACCCTAGGTTAGTTCTCCCACTTCTCCCTGCACTCCTAGGTGGTTTTTCAGAATAAAATCGTGACAAAATGATTTTAGGAGCTAAGGGTTCAATTTATACTATGCTGAAAAAATGCAAAATTTGGCCTGTGGTGGAACAGCTCCGTGTCACGAAGCTTAATGCCCTAATTGACCTCCGTGACATGGAGGCATCGCGGAAGCATTCTGGAAATTGTATAAAATTTGGATTTTTCACTGAAGGTTGCCGCGATGGCAGCGTGGCACGGCCCTATCGTGCAGGCATTCTGTTTTGTTTCCCTCTTCTAGCCAACTTTTGTAGTTTTTCTTCCAAAACCATTCCTTATCTTCACCCATCATTATTTAGTCCTTCAAATGCATTTTACACCTACAAAA
>JACEIK010000335.1:309136-325118 GCA_018107945.1 Datura stramonium
ATTGTTCTATGTATTTAATTATGTGTTTGTCATTGACTACTAATCATAATCTTACAATCATGAAAGGCTAAAACCTCCACAACTAGGGCTGTGGGAATCATGGTTGATTAACAAACTAGGGTTACACAAAGTGATTCGAAACCAATGCTAAACACTTGTATTGTGTTCTCTTAATCTTTAATGTTTCTTAATGAATCACAAGGTTAGGACTTGCCCAAATTATTTACTTTCTTGATCCTAGAGAAGTAGGAAAATAATATTACAACAAAGCCTTGATTTTTATGATTATTATATAACTTAAGCTGAGGTCGCAAAATAGTTAATTTGGAGAAAATTGATAATGGTTAAATCGAAATCACTCATGAGACCTAACCCGGTGACTGGGTATAGTCATCCAATAGGGACAAACCAGTCATTTGGGTGAACCCTAGTTATCATTTCTACAAGTAACATTGGAATAGATCATGAGTTTAAACCCAAAGTAGTTATGAACTCACGGGGAACACTTACCCTAGTTAATTGCAAATCTTGATAAACAACAACTGATTTTCACTCTTTTTTTACTACTGTTTTTTATATAAACCCCCTAATTTGGAGATAACAAACCGAAAAGTTTAAATACCTGCATTAGTCTAGCTCTTACCATATACCCTGTGGGTTCGACCCCAACCTTTGTTGGGTTCTTTATGGACAACATCTGCTTCATACTTTGTTAGGAGTATGAGTTTGAGCATTATCAGAGCCGCTTGATGATGATTAGGCCACAATCCTTACTGGCGGTGTTGATGACCTAGATATAGATGAGGAGGAGGAGGCTAATACAGGCGCCATGCAGATTGATGGTGAAGATGATGATGAAGATGAGGAGTAAAATCCCAAGGATGATGCTTACTGACCCAGAAAGTTCCTTTGCTCTCCCTTTATGATATGATATTGTGTGCACTGAGGATAGTGCACTTTTTTAAGTGTAGGGTGGAGGAAAAATAGATTCTTGTTGTTCTTTGATTTGTATATTTTTAGTAGGTCGTAGAATTATTATGTCATTCCTCATAATAGTATCTTGATGATTCATAGGTCAATGGTTGTAATAGCTAGTATGGTGATGTTGAATTTGATGCCTGGGATGTTTTGACTTGTGTTCGTCTTGACCATGTGATGTTTAGTTGCTTTATTTTGGAGTCAGTTTATTGTTTTATTTGAGGAGTTGTCATCGTCATAAGAGTAATGATGTTTTCCTATGATAGATGAATGACGACCGTCTTAAGGGAAGAGTCTTCATCTATTTTTTAATTATTTAGGATTCAGTCGTAAGTCATCTGCTTGTATGCTTGTTGATATTCTGCTTAGTTGCTATGCTAGGGTAAATGGAGTGATCATCTTGATTTCATGAATGAGGATCCATGAAAGAGATACATATCTCTTTAATTTTACTCAACATATCCTTACAGATCAATTATGAATAAACTTGTCATTCAATATGATTGTGTGAATGTGTAGCTGTAGAAACTGATTAGATTCTTGTTGCCATGAGAGGTGAGCTGCATTTCTTTATGTGTTTATTGTAGTATCTAGAACTTGTCTTAGTGTATGTAGGATAACTAGTTGGTAGGAAGTTCAGAGATGATCAAGTCATTTCTTTGAAGAAACCATTTTTTTCCAATAGTTGTTTTACCGTCGTAATCATTCTCCCTAGTTACACCCGTTGAGCCTAAAAGCGTTATTCATTCTTAAGCATGAAAGTAGATTAATCCCTCTTTTTGTGAGACCTGAGATTTTTGATCCAAAGTAGACTTAGACACTTTGATTCTTGGAAGTTAAGGTCCACCAAGATATATTGCAAGGGAAAAAGAAAAAATTTTGTGGTAAGAAAAGAAAAGTAAGAAGGGGTGCCTATAAAAATTGTGTTATTTAATTGTTTCTAGGGAATTGAAAAAGAGAGCTTTAATTAAAAAATTCTTAGTTATTCTATGAGTAGGAAACTAGCAGTCAAGTAGTGAAGAATGGGGCATGAAAGAAAAGACAAGGGTGAGTAGATGAAGGATAAACAAACAAGGAAAAAGGTGGTGGACAAGAAAAGTGAAACATGTCTTAAAAGTGCTTAGGGTGGTGGTTACTCTAAAATGATATATAAATTCTACCCATCCCTTAGCCAATATTACAATCAAGAAAAGTCTTTGTAATTTTAATCTCTTGAAGCAATTAGGTAGTCTTAATGTACATGAAGGGAAAGCCTATGGCATGATTACATATGTGCATTATATCATTTGTGAGTGTGAGTCTACCTTAGTTATATTTTTCCATGTCTTAACATTGATAAATTCGAGAGAGTAACATCACTAAAAGTGAGGGGCACAAGAGGTCTAAATCGGTGTACTACTTGCTACATGTGTCACACTTAATCATGTTTGTCCTTTGTGTTGAAAAAAATGAGTCAGTTATAGAAGTTGTGTGATGTTGAGTCTGAAGCTTGCATATGTATTTTATAAAATTGTGTTGCTTATGATAAACCACTCTATGAATGATCCATGCTAGTTGGCTGAGTAATAGTTGATAGAGGTGTCAAGTGTGTTAGTGAAACATTAGTTTCGGTATGTATTAAGGACTTTTCGAGGACGAAAAATGCTTAAACTGTGGGATGGTGATGTTGGCCATATTTTTATGCCCATTTGCCATGTTTTGGTCATGCCCCACCTTGGGAGGCATGACTGACACCTGTTGCCATACTAGGATCTGAACTGACTTGACTGGGCTTATGCACTTCTGGTGCACTCCTTCTTTTCAATTCAAGAAAATGACGAGCTATATCTCAGCTAAAACACAGCCTCCGGCCGACAAGGCCACATAACTACCTGTAAAAGAAAATAGCTAACCAACAACAAGCAGTATCAAGGGATCCTATGCGGGCCGACAAGAACACCATGCTGTCAAGTTATCTCATAATAGAAGTAAGCAATGAAAACTATACTATAGCAGAAAAGGATGCTAACTAATAGATATACTACGCCCCACATGTCCATCACGCAAAGGAAAACATACATAGGCCCCACGCGGCCAATAACAAAACTAACACTAGAAATCTATAGCCTGCAAGCCTCTAAGAGTGGAATAATGGCGGTACAGGGCCCCAACCTACCCATAAACTGTACAACAAAAGAACAAACCATCTAACTAACAACTCCGAGGAAAAAGGAGCTGATCAGACTGCTAGCTCGACTGATGACTAGGGAGGTCCTAAACTAGGTCTAACTGTACCTGCAGGAAAGTAATGCAGCGCCCCAAGGGTGGACGTCAGTACAACATGTACCGAATATGTAAGGTAGTAAATGAAAATGACTGAATAATACTGGTAATGAAACTGAAACAATTCAATAGGAGGGATAGAGAGTTAACCTGATATAAATTTATAACTTTCTATACAACTAACAATAAATATTGCAAACAAGAACCTTACCTAGCCACCATAAGCGCAGAAGGTACAACCAACATAGAATAACTAGCCCGAGGCCCCCATAAGCCCTGGCAAGTTCACTTCAATCTATATACCCCAAATCAGGTCAAATGAGTCAATAGGTAACTATAGTCGTCCTACCAGTCCCTTGGGTATGCAACTGAGCCTGCTCGGCTCCTAATCTATAGTTATGTCTGATTCTGGTGGACTCCTGATAACTTCACCCTGGGCACCAGGCTAAACGAAGGTCAGTGATGTCGGTACGACATAAAGATAATAGTCCAGCCATGTAATGGACTGTAATATGGCTCTTGGGCCTCTGCATCAACCCTTGGGATGGAATATCGCTCCTTAGCGATGTCATATAGCCTCATAGGCATAGACACAGCTAGTAACCTTGGGTTGGTCGTGGAAGGCTATACAGGGCAGGGTCAATCCCAGTATGAATAGACAGCGCTAATCTCAGACTAATAAAATTAGCTAACAACAACAATCATGTTTCTAGCATTCTTACGAGAATGTAAGTCTCATTATGATATGACAAAAACAACTTTCCAAAAGAATTTTCCTTAACATACCTCGAACTGCTGATTTCTGATTTAACTAGCGAGGTTTAATATGAAAACTACAGTTCTTTCCAACTGTAACCCCAATGCTGAGAGAATAGAACTAATTTCAATACTAAACTCGATAAAAATCGATAGCTTTTGATAATAGAATTAACTATAATCCAACTTTGAATAACTCGACCGAAAATCTATAATTTCTTGAGAGTTCAAAATGGAGAAATACTTACCTAATGTCTGTGACCAAGTAGGAATTAATTTGGAGCAATTCCGACAACTTTTACTCGGTGGAGTTCCAATTTGCCGAGCGAATTTCCAAGAAATAACTCTGTAGTAATGCTTCACGTAGGTCAAGAACTCATTACCAAAAGCTAATTTGAGATTGGAAGGTGTTTGGTAGAATAATAAGACGAAAAACTATTGAATCCCTCGTATTTTCTCTAACTTGGCCGAATATATCATTTCAGCATAATTGGGTGAAAAACTATTGAATCCCTTGTATTTTTTCTAACTTGGCCGAATATAACATTTTTTAAATGACAAAAATTGAATGAGGGGCCTATACATATACTTGAGGACGGTGGCAGGGGGTGCCCCACGCCAGCCATTGTTCCAGCAGGCCCCCGCGTCGCGCCTCTCCATGTGCCAGTGGGCCTAGCACGCCGTACAAGCCAGTGCCCTGCCTGCTGGCGCATCGCGCTAGCCCTTCACGCCCTAGCCTAGCCTGATCCTGCTTCTGAGGCTTTTTCCACAACGCGCCAAGCTCTTCTTACTAATCACAAATCCACGCAAACGCCTACTAATCATTAACATTTATAGGGTGTAACATCCTCCCCACCTTTGGAACATTCGTCCTCGAATATCATCCTCAAGATTAACGAAGTTAACTCTCTTAACCAAGATTTAGAAAAATTTTGGCAGAATCTCCTCTATAATATGGACTATCCAGAAACCTGAAATGCAGAAAAGTCCAACATAGGTCCCTCGCAGGATGGTATAAACAGTTATTTCATCACAAAGAGGTAGGTGGCTAAACAATACTGGTAACATAAGTAGTAAAATAACAACTAAATAACAACATCACCTTTAACTGCAAAATCTGAACAATCCTGGAACAAATGACGATATCTAGACCTCATGTCATCCTTGGCTTCCCAAGTCATCTCTTATTTATTTATGTTCCTTTACAATACCTTAACAGAGGCTACGTATTTAGTTCTCAACCTACGAACCTACCGATCTAGTATGTCCACTGGAACCTCTTCGTAGTCTAACTCCTCAGTAACCTGAACGTCCTCAACTGGCACAACTCGGGACGGATCTCCTCTACATTTCCATAGCATTGACACATGAAAGACAGGATGGATGGATTCTAGCTCTGGAGGTAGTTCTAGTTCATATGCTACTCGGCCTATCCTCTGAAGGATCTGATATAGGCCAATAAATCAAGGGCTAAGCTTTCTCTTCTTGCCGAACCTCATCACACCCTTCATGGGCGAGACCTTGAGAAATACCCAATCGTCAAGTTTGAATTCTAAATCTCTACGTCACACATTAGAAAAAGACTTCATGCGACTCTGGGCTATTAAAAATCACTCTCTGATGAGTTTGACCTTCTCTTCTGACTGGTGAATCATATCAGGTCCAACTAACTCAGTCTCCCCTACTTTGAACCACCCGATAGGGGACCTGCATTTTCGCCCGTACAAGGCCTCATAAAGTGACATCTGAATTGCAGAGTGGTAACTATTATTGTATGCAAATTCTATAAGGGGTAAATGTTTGTCCCAACATCCTCTTAAGTCTAAGACGCATGCCCGTAACATATCCTCGAGTGTCTGAATTATGTGTTCTGCCTGATCGTCTCTCTAAGGATGGAATGTTGTACTTAGATTAACTTGTGTCCCCAAACCTTTATGAAATGACTACCAGAATCTAGCTGTGAAGTGCTTCCCTCTGTCAAAAACAATAGAGGCGGGGACACCATGTAGTCGGACGATCTCTTTAATATACATCTTAGCATAGTCCTCGGTGGAGAAGGTAGTCCTAACTGGTAAGAAATGAGTTGTCTTTATTAACCTGTTGACAAGACCCAAATAGAATCGAATATGCACCTAGTACGAGGTAATCCTGTCATAAAGTCTATGTTGATCGCTTCCCATTTCCACATAGGCACTGCTATATCCTAAGTTAATCCGTCGGGTTTCTGATGTTCGACATTTACCTGTTGACAGTAAGGCATTGTGCTAAAAATTCTTCTACACACTTTTTCATTCCCGACCACCACTATATTTCTTTTATTTCATGATACATCTTTGTCAAACCTAGGTTCAAAGAATAACGGGAATAATGTACCTCTTCCATGATTTTATAGCGAAGTCTTGTCACATGTGGAACGCAGAGGAGACCCATAAATCTCAAGACCACATCTTCTGTCAATTTGAATACTACTAACTCACCTTGTTGAACCTTATCTCTGAGTTGTACTAGGTTAGGATCTTCATATTGCTGCTCTTTCACTTCCACAACCAGGGATGATACTGCGGTATTATGAATTACAGCCCCATTATCCCATGAGTCCACAATTCAGACGGTTAAGCTAGCTAACTGGTGCAATTCTCAAGCCATTTCCCGTTGTTCTAGCCTTATATATGCCAAGCTTTCCATAGAATGCAGCTAAGTGCATCTGCTACAATATTGGCTTTCCCTGGGAGATATAAAATATTCACGTCGTAGTCCTTCAGCAGCTCTAACCAACGACGCTGCCGCAAACTCAATTCCTTCTGTGAAAATGTACTAGAGGCTCTTATGATCAGTAAAAATTTCAACTTGCACCCCATACAGGTAATGTCTCCAGATTTTCAAGACGTGAACCACTATAACTAACTCCAGGTCGTGAGTGGGATAGTTCTTTTCATGCTTCCTGAGTTGTCTCGAAGCATAACCAATTACCTTACCATGTTGCATCAGGACGCATCCTAAACCAATGCCTGAAGCATCAAAATATACGGCATAACCCTCTGAACCTTCTGGCAAGAAAAACACTGCTACCAACATTAATTTGTTCTTCAGCTCTTTAAAGCTCCGCTCACAGGCCTCCGTCCACTGAAATTTAGCTACTTTTTGACTCAATTTAGTCAAGGGCACTTACAGGGTCGAAAACCCCTCCACAAACCTCCGGTAATACCCAGCTAATTCCAGGAAACTATGAACATCGATTGGAGTTGTAGGTCTAGGCCATGTCTTTACCGCCTCAATTTTCTGCAAATCATCCTGAATACCAGCCTCTGATACAATATTTCCCAAGAAGGCCACAGAATTCATCAAGAACTCACATTTAGAAAATATCGCATATAACTAGCGATCTCTAAGAGTCCGAAGCACCGTCCTCAAATGATTTTTTTGTTTTTCTTCTGAACGGGAGTACACAAGGATGTCGTCTATAAATACTATTACAAAGATATCTAAATACGGCCTGAAGATGTTGTTCATCAAATCCATGAACACCGCTGGGGAATTTTTTTAACCCCAAGGACATGACTAGGAATTCAAAATGACCATACCTGGTCCTAATGGATGTCTCCGGGATATCATTCTCCCGAACTGGTACATGGTGATACCCTGACCTTAATTCGAATTCGAAAAAATATTTCGCCCCTTGCAGCTAGTCAAATAAGTCATCTATTCTGGGAAGTGGGTATTTATTCTTAATATTAACCTTATTCAACTTCCGATAATCTATGCACATGCGGAGGAAGCCATCTTTCTTCCTCACAAACAAAATTAGTGTACCCCACGGTGACGTACTCTACCTGATGAAACCCTTATCTAACAGAATTTTCAACTGCTCCTTCAATTCTCTCAATTTAGCTGGAGCCATTTGATACGGAGGGATGGATATAGGTTGAGTACCTTGTAACAAGTCGCTGGAGAAATTTATTTCCCATTCTGGGGGAATACCAAGAAGTTTATCTGGAAACACATCTGGAAATTCATTGACCACGGGAATTGACTGAAGAGTCGGGGATTCTTCTTGCATATCCTGAACCCTGATGATATGATATATACAACCCTTTCCTATTAACTTTCTCGCCCGAAGATAGGATATAAACCTACCTTTTGTCGTAGCTGCATTGCCCTTCCACTCTTGCACTACCTCCCCTAAAAAGTGGACCGAACTGTCTTGGTCCAACACTCTACATTGGCATAGCACAGCGCTATCCAGTCCATGCCCATAATTGCATCAAAATCGATCATTTCCAACTCTACTAAATCTTCTTAAGTCTGGCGACCAACAACTCCTAATGTGCAGTCCCGGTAGACCCTTTTAGCTATAATAGAGTCATTGATCGGTGTAGACACTGAAAAGGGTCGTTGAAGCAATTCTGTCGTTATACCGAACATACGGGCCACTAATGGGGTAACGTAGGACAAAGTGGAACCCGGATCTATCAAAACATAAACTGGTTGAGAGCAAATGTCCAGCATACATGTCACAACATTCGGCGACGACTCTAATTCCTATTTTCCCAGTAAATCATAAGTGTGATATGGACCGATGCCTGAGCTAGATGCCCCTGATCTACATCGGCCTCTACCAGCTAAAACTGAGGGCCTGCGCCCTACCGAAGGTGATGGGGCATGTGATCCTGCTGAAAATCTATCATGTCGGTCCCGATCACCCTGACCTCTAGCTGGACAGTCCTTCATCATGTGACCTTCTTTTCCACAAGTGTAACAAGCTGTAGAACCATACCTGGATGTCCCAAGATGATGTCAACTGCAAATAGCACAATGTGGCATAGTAGGCCTACTCTAATCCGACCCCCTCTGCTGCTAAGAACCTAATGCCCATGAGCTCTCAACGGGCCCTGACTGCCCTCGATGGTCTGATCTGCCACCTTGCTGCTACTATGGATGCAGGGGTATGGGTGGCCCGCCTAATATTCATAGCCTAGGTATGCCCTGAAATTCTGCTTGCATGTCACTAGGTCTGGCCCTACGGCACTTCTCTTGACTTTCCCTTTCTATCTCCCGTTGTCGCTGCATGATCCCCTCAATATTTGAGCAAAATCCTGAATACGGGCAATATCCATGTCCTCTCGCAAAGTATCCATACACAAGTTTCCACACACTCCGGGAGTAGTCCCATAATAAACCGATGCACTCTAGCTGGCATAGTGTCTACAAAAGCTGATGCATATATGGACAAAGAATCAAATATCATATCATATTCGTAGAAAACTCATCGAGCCCTGCTCCAGGTGCAAAAAATGATCTACCTGGCCTGTCGAATTTCCTGCGGCAAGTAGTGATCCAGGAAGGTGTCTGAGAAACTAGGCCAAGTCGTAGGGGGAGTGTCTCTACCTCGGGAACTCTTCCTGCTCTCATAAAATAACACTGATATGTCTCGTATTCGAAATACAACTAACTCAACCAACTCCACGGGCATAGCATACATCACCCTGAAAATCCGCTGCAACTCGTCCAAGAAGTCCTGAGGGTCCTTTTCCTGATTTGTCCTTGTAAACTGCGGGGGACTCAGGGAAAGGACTCCCGGACCCTCGAACTCCCAGGTCCTCCAAAAGACAGCAACCACTACTACCATAGGCTGGCGCTGATTGGCCATTATCTGGGCTAACATATAGACAACGCTCCTAACCTCCTGATCTGATGGTATAGGTATAGGAGCTGCTAGAGATGGTGCCGACATGTCCGCTTCCCTGGAGGACTCTTGGCGTGGAGGAGACTACTGAGGAGACCAAGATGAAATCTCCCTATAGCCCTCAGATCGGGCTGGCGCTGACTGGGGCACCCTGCTAGAGCCCTCTCCTGTCGCGGTATCTAGTTTTTGGCCGGTCGTAGTCTATCGCGTGTCCGACATTTCTCTGTAGATGAGAAGAATAAGGTAAGCTTAATGACTGAACCCTATACAACATAGCTCTACCGCATGATTGGAGGAGAAAGAAGAGTAACCACCCTATTATACCCTATAGCCTCCTTCCTATGGAATGTGGTTCGCAAGACATCCATAGACAAGACTCTACTAGACACGCCTTGTAGACTCCCTAGGATACGACCTTCTCTGATACCAAGTTTGTCACACCCCACCTTGGGAGACATGACTGGCACCTGGTTCCATATTGGGACCTGAACTGAATTGACTAGGCTTATGCACTTCTGGTGCATGCCTGCTCTTCAATTCAAGAAAATGACGAGCTATATGTTAGCTGTAAATATGCCTCCGGCCAACAAGGCTGCACAACAAGCAATCAAGGGATCCTATGCGGGCCGACAAGACCATCATGTTGTCCAATTATCTCATACTAGAAGTAAGCAATCAAAACTATACTATAGTTGACAAGGCTGCTAATTAATATCTATATTAGGCCCCACATGGCCATCACACAAAGGAAAACATATATAGGCCCCACACGGCCAATAACAAATCTAACACTGGAAATTTGTAGCCTGAAAGCCTCTAAGAGTGGAATAATGGTTGGTACAGGGCCTTGACCTACCCATCAACTGTACAACAAAAGAACAAATCTTCTAACTAACAACTCCGAGGAAAAAGGAGCTGATCAGACTGCTGGCTCGATTGATGACTAGGGAGGTCCTGAACTGGGTTTAAATGTACCTGTAGGCAAGTAATGCAGTTCCCCAAGGGTGTACATCAGTACAATATGTACCGAATATGTAAGGTAGTAAATGAAAATGACTGAATAATATTGGTAATGACACTGAAACAATTCAATAGGAGGGATAGAGTGTTAACCTGATATAACTTTACAACCTGATGTACAACTAATAATAAATAGTGCAAACATGAACCTTACCTTGCCCCCATAAGCCCTGAACGTACAACCAACATAGAATTACCCGCCCAGGGCCCCCATAAACCCTAGTTAGTTCACTTCAATCTATATACCCCTAATTAGGTCAAAATTAGTCAACAGGTAACTATAGCCATCCTATCGGTCCCCTAGGTCTGCAACTGAGCCTGCTCGACTCTTGATCTATAACTATGTCAGAGTTTGGTAGACTCCTTAGAATTGCACCCTGGGCACCAGGCTCGACGAGGGTCAGTGATGCCGATATGACATAATGATAATAGTCCAACCATGGAATGGATTGTAATATGGCCCTTGGGCATCTGCATCGTCCCTTGGAAAAACATATGTCTCCTTGGAGCGACGTCATATAGTCTCGTAGGCGTCGACTAAGCTAGTAACCCTAGGGTTGGTCACGGAAGGCTATACAGGGCAGGGTCAATCCCAATATGAATAGACAGCGCTAATCTCAGACTAATAACAACAGCTAACCACAAGAATCATGCTTCTGGCGTTCTTACGAGAATCTAGGTTACATTATGATATGACATGAAAAACATGTTGAAAGGATTTGCCTTAACATACCTCGAATGCTGATTTCTGATTTAACTGGCGAGGTTTAACATGCAAACTGCATTTCTTTCCAACTATAACCCCTATGCTGAGAGAATAGAACTAATTTCAATACTAAAATCGAAAAATATTGATAACTTTTGATAATAAAATTAACTATAATCCATCTTTTAATAACTCGACAGAAAATCTATAATTTCCTGAGAGTTCAGAAGGGAGAAATACGTACCTAATGTTTGTGACCGAGTAGGAATCAATTTGGAGCAATTCCGACAACTTTTACTTGGCAGAGTTCCGATTTTCCAAGCGAACTTCAAAGAAATAACTCCGTAGTAATGCTTCCCGTAGGCCAAGAACTCATTACCCATAGTTAATTTGACATTGTATGGCGTTTGGTAGCGTAATCGGACGAAAAACTATTGAATCCCTCGTATTTTCTCTAACTTGGCCGAAAATAACATTTGGGAAATGATCCAAATTTAAGGAGGGGCCTATATATATACTTGAGGCTAGTGGTAGGGAGCACCCTGCGCCAGCCATCGCACCGCGAGCCCCCGCGTCATGCCTCTCCATGCGCCAGTGGGCTAGGTGTGCCGCGCTGGCCAGTGCCCTGCCAGCTGGCGCGCGTATTGGCCCTTCGCAACATAGCCTCACCCTACCCTACTTCCAAGGCTTTTTCCACACACGTTAAGCTCTTCTTGCTCATCATAAATCCACGTGTACACCTACTAACCATTAACATTTATGGTGTGTAATAGTTTTTACCCATAGTTGATCATATTTTAAGTTCTTAATCTTTAATTTATGCTTAGATTGATATGGATATGTGTTCTATGTGGTAACAAACGATTTGAGTTGATTTGAGTAGGAAACTAAGCAAAATGGGCTTAAATTGATTCAAGGAGTGAAGATTTGAGGAGATGAAGGGCCTGGTGCTATGGTTGGTGTCCCGCACCAAGTCCCGAACTTCAAAATAAGAAAACTTCAAGTTGGTACTATGGCTGGAGCACCGAGCCAGCCCTTGAACTTCAGAAGATTTTCACTTCACAAATCTTGGCGAGATGAGTAGCTCTTCACTCCAGAAAGGTTTAGTCGTAGAAAAATTTGAGGAACAGCTTGGCGAGATAGGTGGAGTGGTGCGCCCAAGCCCAAACATCAGAAGAAAATAAGCCAAAGCTAGTGAGATACATGGGGCGGCATGCCAGACCTTTTTCGGAGCTGAAATTGTTGGAAATTGACTAAGTTTGTGGTGATATATGTGGGGCGGCATACCAAGGACATTCCAGAGTAGAAAATACTGATTTTAAAGCCAATTTTTTAAGGGTAGAAGAATCATTTGGAGGCTCATCTATAAATACATGCATTAGGTCATTTGTAGGGAGCTTTTATCATCTTTTATTAATCTTAGTTCATATTTTACATTCCTTAGTTCGTTTATGACAGCTTGTATGCCATTTGGAAGGAAGAAACAGTTCTACAACTAGGTTTTTCTCTTCCTTACTTTGTATATTTATATGATGATGACTAAGTATTCATTTTTTCACTTGTCTATGAGTGGCTAAACTTGTATTCTTGGGTTTTGGCCATGGTGAATGGTTGATTGTTTGAAAGACTAATTAATTTGGTTTTGATTCTTCAATTATGGTTGTTTGTATTTATTTGTGTTAATTTATTATTTATGATATTGATCACCTTGTATGAAATATGTTTTCTTTCGATTAAACTTGGAAAAGGGAATCAAAAGGATTAAAAATAAATACAAAACAGGAATTCAAAGACCCTTGAACTCATTGGTGATAGGATAGAAGTTGTTATTGAGGATAGGGATATACCCTTCAACCTTATTTAGTTGAAATACCAATAGGCATTATCATCATTTCATTGTTCTCCTGCGACCATAGGGATATAGGCGTTAGGGTTCATGAAATAGTTCTTGGATGTTAGGGATAGTGGCAAGGAATGGGATAGTAACTTGCAACTAACAACCATAGAAAGAATTATGCCAGTTTAATTATGTCTTGAAGACTCAACTTGAAACGAATCAAGTGCCATTGCCCTAGTCTTTCACCATCATCGAAATACAATCAAGATTATAATTGTTTTTAATTAATTTTATATTTGAAGTTTTAGTAGTTTAATTTTCTAAACCAATATTTATTTTAACTGTTTTGTAGATCTGAAATTGAAGTGAAAACCTAATATCGATTAAATTAACAAGTCCCTGTGGGTACGATATCTTTACTTAACAATTTTATATTACTTGACGATCAAGTGTGCTTACATGCTCTTGGGTGACATCAAGTCTCACATCTAGCATTTTGTGTAATAAGAATGTTCCACCATGACTTAAAGATAAATTTTATAAAGTGGTTGTTAGACCAATTATATTGTATGGGGCAGAGTATTGGCTAGTCAAAAACTCACACTTCTAGAAGATGTAAGTAGTAGAGATGAGGATGTTGAGATGGATGTTGGGCATACTAGGAGAGATAGGATCAAAAATGAAGATATACATGATAAGATGGGAGTAGCCCCGATGGTGGACAAGACGAGGGAGGCAAGACTGATGGTTTGGGCACATGAAGAGGAGATGCACAAAGACTTTATTGAGGAAGTATGAGATGTTGGTTGTGGTGGGCTCTAGGAGTGGTAGAATGATACTCTCAAAAATTACACCTAAATATGATGTAAATTAGTCGTATGCAAATATCATAACCCAACTAGGTTAGGATCAAATTCAACAGAGAACAATATCAGACGATCAAGATAGTCTAGAATTAACACCAACATTCCAGTGCAGTCAAATTAAAAATTTATTTAAAAATAAATTATATCTAATTTGTACATATAAAAAGCAATTAAATTTATCAATGACCACAAAAAATATACTCAAGAACACATGTTCAAGCAACGATCCAATGCATATCAAGATTTTGTAAATAACAGCAAAATATCTAGAAATTTGCATTTGATTTCTGCACTAACCAAATATTTTCAAGAATTCGATTATTTATCTCAATACAATCTTTCCATATTCAAGTGAATGATTCAATTCAGAACTATCGATATATCTCAAGTAAATTCTACTTATTCCTAAGAGAATTTATTAGATGAGGGTTAGCGCCTCAAATTCTTATTAATTAATCTTTCTAACCATAAATTGTCCTTTTCAAGAACAAATTATATTATGCTGGCGAGTCCTACGGTTATCTAATTCCTTTGAGAATATTTAAGAATAGTTTAATTAAAGAAATCAAGAACCCGCTTTAATTGTCAACAATAATCATACACGTCATAAGCATAACAAGAGTTGTATTCAAAAGTAAAAACTCATAGACAAGATTCAAGTTTTAACATAAAAAACCACAACAAAAATATTCAATAAAAATAAATCTAAAGATAAAAAAATACAAGTGTAGGAATTCCTCCCCAAAACATGTAATCTTCAATCTCGGTGGTTGCGTAATTCCCTTTTTTCAAGGTTTGTTTTACTTAACTAATGTAGGTTGTCCAGTCTGCCAAAGATAATTTTCCACACAACTTCTCCATCTTATATAGGTTTTTAGCCAAAAAATATTGAAATCCTAGTTCTGTTTGTATCTGGGTCTCGCGGTTCGCAAATGCGAAGTTAGGTTCACAATTGGGAACTTCTGATTCTGCTAGCTGGTCTCACAAATGCGAGACTTGGGATCTCAATTTTGTACTTCTGATCAGTTTTGCAAACCACGTAATTGTGATATGTGTATCACAAATGTGAACCTTTGATGTTTTAGCAGTTCTTGCAATTTCCAGACCCTTCTATCAGCAACCTTTGTAATTGCGATCTTCCAGTTCGCTTTTGCGACATATGCATCTTGCCTTTTTCTAGTTTTGCATTCCGTTATTTTTCACACTGTCTTGGCTTGATTTCACTCTTTTTTACTTTATACCTCCTTCAAATTGTACTTACTTGAAATAATAGAAAATACACTCTGTAACATTCTTATATTAGACGTAAAGGACACAAAAACTACGGTAGAAAGGCCCGAATGCGTAGTAAAATCACCAGGAATCATAGCGGTAGGTTGAAAAAGTATTGATGAGATGTGATTACATAGAACATAGTGCTCTATAAATTACGAGGACATGATCTTAGATAGGAGGATATAGAGGTCAAGGATTAGGATAGATAATTAATAGCTACTTGAGCATTATTTTGTTTTCCTTATCAGTATCACTATTAGTAACTCTCCTACTGTCGTATTCTTTGATTTTGTTATTACTTTTTGTTTTCTTTGTTTCGTTTATCATACTATTTGTGGTTGAGATTGTTCTTTTCTCTATTATTTTCTATATAATTTCTTTACTATTGTATTTCATTTCTTTCTGATTTTGAAATGCTTTACTTGAGTCGGGTGTCTGTAGGAAACAATATCTTTACTTTCACAAAGTAGTGATAACACTGCTAGCAGACCATTTTTTTCAAACTTTATTTATACCACTGAATATATTATTATTGTTGTCCAATCAAATTAAAACACATAAAATAAAATGGAAAGAATATGAATAAATAAATTGGGGAA
>JACEIK010000335.1:325235-358780 GCA_018107945.1 Datura stramonium
CTATTATCAGTATAGTAGATATTTCCGAGTATAAGCTAGTCCACCTTTCATAGATCTGTCACGACCTAAACATCGGTCCGGATCGATACACGGGACAAGGAGCCCTGAGAGACTCCAAGTCTACCTATGGCATGAACATATATCTAACTCAATCAATAAAAGCGAAAGATCAATCATAATAAACATAGCGGAAGTCTAAACATAACATAACATCAAAACATACAACCGCAAAACTTAAGCAGAATATAATCTATGTCTGAAAAGCCTCTACGTCTGATGAGTTGATGGGTCAAGACCCCAACGAACTCTATAAGTCTGAAACTGAAAATACGTAAACATAACTAAATAGAAAGGGGACCTCGACAAATGAGGACTCACCAATAGAGACTGGATGCTAACTCCGGAGATGGCTAGTGACAGCGCTGAGTCTGAAGATCGAAGCCTCTATCATAAAATGATACATCATAAAGTATGCGGTTAGTACGTGGAATGTGCGGAGTATGCAAGGTAAGTAAAATCATTAAAAACATGAAAAATATAAAGAATAATCAAGATAAGAATCTGAGAGTAAGGCTTTCATGTTATTTTCTAAAATCATGATCTGAACATAACTAAACATCATAACTGAATCGAATGACCCAAAGCTAAAATCTGATAATCACAAGTAAACTGAACATTGGGTCAAACCTGCTTTAAAACATATGTGTATATATATATATCATGAATGATAAACATGCATAACTGAAATTATGAGGAACATTGGGAGACTCGTCATATAACCGACATTACCACGATAGAGCTTATGTGATCCCGACTATCACACTCAAGTGGACCGAGCCATCTAAAGCCTTTCCAGGGCTAGGGACGCTACCATGATATCGATATAAGCTGAAGGCCCACTTGGTGCAGGGGAAAGCTCCAAAGGAGGTCCCAAATAATCTGATCATACCTACGTTGGCATGTAGTTTTGAGGCATAGGGTTGACTGACCCTTAGCCTACTCAGTGCTAGACATTACTCCCAAAAACATGCATATGCTCTCCATCATTTTTCAACGAAGCTGACCATTGTCTAGTGACGAAGCTAAATAATCATGTACATATAAAATATGAAATCATACATGAGGATACTTGGCTCAAACCATACCTTCAGCTAAACATAATTAGAATTCTTGACTTCAAAACCATGTAGTAAGCTAATTGACATGAAACCATAAATCATGCTTGAACATGGGCTTGCCAATACTTAAACATGCTTGAAAGTAATTGATTCACTTGAAAAAATGATCATAGACATGGGTAACTTGATAATATACTTTTCATCATAAATATCTCATCATACTTGAACATACATCATAAATCTCAACTTTCAAGAACTTCTCATGGATAGGCATCATAATTTATAAACTTGAAAACACTTGATTTAAATTGAAAACATTGTAAACTTGCCCATAAATCACAATTCAATAATAGAAACATACTTAGATCATACCCATGGTAGAAGCCTAGAAATTCATGGCATTGGGTTAAAACCCATAGGATCAACATATAGATTTTCATAAATTAGAGAGGATTGGGCATAGGCTTGAGCAATTCACCCATTCATCACCTACATACACGAGAGAATTTGATTCTACAACTTCTCACGATTGCCCAAGGAAGAATTAAAGAAGAATTTGGAAGGAATTAAACTTGATCCTCTCTAGCCCTCTAAGTTTTGCATGCATGAACAGGAATAGCTTAGAATGAACTTACCCCTCTTAAAACTCATTATTCATAGCTTAAAATGACGTAATGTAGGCCTTAGGATAATAGGAATTACGGATAAGCCCTTACAAAATTAGCGGAGGAAAAGCAATTTGCCGAGTCAAATGAGGGCCGGGCCCAGTGGAATTACCTCTGAAACACGTCGTCATCTCCTGTCGTCAAGTACACTAGTCATGTTCCTCGAGGTCCTCACAAGGGGACTAACGGTTCATCATTGGTGACCACGACTCATAGTCACCTCGTTGCCTTCCCTTTGCTTGTATTGCTCGGGGCTCACCACGGGGCATACTACCACTCGTGGTGCACCCATGCTGACTCGTGGTAACCCACCCGTTAAGTGTACTGCCCAGATTCCTCCTACCCTCACCTCATTCCTGACCATGACTGACTCAATGAGTCGTGGGGCTGACCACGAGTCATGGGGCTGATGACGAGTCGTGGGGCTAACCACGACTTCCATTAGTCCTGTCCGTGGTGACCCAAAAACAAAAACTTCCAAGTCAAGTCATACTCCTCACCATGAGTCCTTAACAACTCATGGTCGGCTAACGAGGTCACAGGACGACTAGTTTTGTGACCTGGTGCAGAAAATCCTATTTTCTCTGTTTCAACTCCTGGGTATGATCTTAAGGCTTTTAGGGTATTACAATATCTCCCCCTTCGGAACATTCATCCTTGAATGTTGAAAATCATACAAAAAAGCAGAGAAATGCAATCATCATACTCAAATGTTGATCATAGAATGAAAACTGATGGATTGACTACATCGAACTTCGAACTACATGACTAAACTTAATTCATGAATCATACATACATTCATAGACATGAAAGAAGCTAGAACATGGTGAACATGAAACTAAATATAGTTTTGGGCAAAACAGATACCTCAAGTTGGGCAGGCAGTAGGGAACAAATGTGGGTATCTAGCCATCATATCACTTTGGCTTCCCACGTAGCTCCCTCAACATGCTGATTTCTCCAAAAACCTTAACTGGAGCTACTTCATTATTTATTAGCTTTCAATCTAACGATATAATATTTCCACTGGAGACCTCTCATATCTAAGGCTATCTTTCACACCGACACTATCACTGGAACAATTAGTGGATCACCCAAACACTTCCTTAGGAGCGATTCTATGGAAACTGGATGGACTAAAGCTATTTGAGTCAACTCCAATTCATATGCTACCTTGCCAACCCGTTTCATAATCTGGTATGGGCCAACATAACTGGACTAAGTTCCCCTTTTTTTCGAACCTCATCGATCCTTCATGGGAGACACCTTGAAACACCTATTAAACAACCGGAACTCAAGCTCTCTTTCTCACGTCTGCATAGGACTTTTGGAGACTCTAGGCTATTTCAATCTATCTCGTATGAGCTAAACCTTCTCCACAGCCTCATAAATCTGAATTTGTTCCTATAGTTACAGCTTCTACATTCGAGACCAACCAATAGACGATCTACATCTTCGCCCATAGAAATGAAGCCATCGAGATGCTTGAATGGTAGCTATTGTTATGCACCAAACTCAATAAGAGGAAAATGATCATCCCAACTACCCTTGAAGTCAATCACACTCTCCAACATGTCCCTCAAAAATCTGAGTAGTCAAAACTCCACGACCATCGGTTTGCAGAAGAAATGTTGTGCTAAGTTTAACATGAGTACCAAGTCCTTTTGAAACGATCTCCAAAACTAAGAGGTAAACTGAGTACCTCTGTCTGATATGATGGAAAAGCGCACTCCATGCAACCGAACTAGCTCCTTAATGTATAGTTTTAGCTGTCCTCACACTAAATCGATGGATTTTTACCGGTAAAAGTAGCCGGCTTTAGTAAACCTATCAACGACCACCCAAATGAGTCATACGTGTTGAGTGTGAGGCAACCCTGTGATAAAATCCATAATAATCTAATCCCACTTCCAATTAGGGATCTTGATGTCTTGAAGCACACCTCCCGGTCATTGATGCTCCACTTTTCACTGTTCAGCCCGGTTTGGACACTTAGCCACAAATTCTGCAATGTCCTTCTTCATGTCATTCCACCAATAGAGTTCCCGTAGGTCACGGTACGTCTTGGTGGCACCTGGATGTATGGAATACCTGGAACCATGAGCCTCATGCAACATCCGATTTCTCAAATCATCAATATCCGAGACACACAAGCAACCACGATATTGAAGCACACCATCTCAAGATTGGAGAAGACCTCTACCTTCTAATTCTTGTGGCTTCATTTAACTTTACCAAAATAGGGTCCTCTTCTTGTCTAGCTTTTACATCAGTCACCAAGTATGATTCTGATCCATTCTGAATAATAACCCCTCCATCGGTCGAGTCAACCAATCGAACTCCCAATATGTAAGTCGATGGACATCCTTCACGACTCCTTCCACCCTCATCTACATGGGACACATGCTCCATAGAAGTATGCTAAGTTCTTCACTGTTACTACATTAACCTTACTCGGATGGTAAAGGACACTCATATCATAATCCTTAAGTAAGTCAAACCATCTCCTTTTACGCAGATTTAGGTCATACAGGTAAACACATATTGTAAGCTCTTGTGGCCCGTAAACACATCTACATGGACCCCATAAAAATAATGTCTCCAAATCTTTAAGGCAAATACCAATGCCGACGATTCCAGAATCATGGGTCAGGTAATTCTTTTCATGAACCTTCTAGCTGCTTGGAACATATGCTATAACTTTACCATGTTTGCATCAACAAACAACCAAGGCCAATTAGGAAGCATCTCAATATACTACAAACCCATTAGTACCCCGAGGTAGAGTTAACACCGATGTTGAGGTGAGTCGGGTCTTAAGCTCTAGGAAACTCTTCTCCCAAGCCTCCGACCACTGGAACTTCACTTTGCTTTTGAGTCAATTCCGGTCTATGGCTTTGCAATAGATGAAAAACCCTCAACATTCTCCGATAGTACTTGACTAAACCAAGAAACTCCTGATGTCTGAAGGATTCACCGATCCAGGCATTCACAGCTTATATCTTCTGAGAGTCACCTTTATACCCTCTCCTGACACAACATGACCCGAAAATTCCACGGGTTCAACCAAAACTCGCACTTGCTTAATTTAGCATATAATTGGCGATCCTTGAGAGTACTGCGGCCACCACCCTCAAATGGCGGCATGCTCCTCCTTGCTCGAGAGTATATCAGGATGTCATCGATAACACGATCACAAACATATCCAAGTATGTCTTGAACACCCAATTCATCAAATCCATAAAAGCAACGGAGGAGCATTCATTAGTTCCAAAAGACATAACTGAAACTCAAATGACCATACCACGTCCTAAAGGCTATCTTTGGAATATCACTCTCCCGAACCCTAAGCTGATGGTATCCAAATCTGAGATCTATCTTTGAAAAGCAGTTGGCACCCTGAAGCTGGTCAAACAAATCATCAATTCTGGGGAGAGGATACCTGAGTGCTTAATGGTGACCTTGTTCAATTGTCGATAATCAATACATATGAAGAGAACCATCTTTCTCGTGGATAAATAGGCGGGTGCACCTCATGGGGATTTTGCTCGGTCTAATGAAACCCTTGCCGAGGAGAATCCTCTAATTTCTCCTTCAACTCTTTTGGCTCGGTTGGAGCCATTCTGTAAGGTGGAATGGATATAGGCAGCGTATCGGGGAAGAAGGTCAATTCCAAATTCAATCTCCCGCTCGGGAGATTCCCATTGAATCATGCAGGAAGACTTTTGGATACTCACATACTACTGGAATTGACTGGATAGTCGGAGTCTCAGACATAGAATCATGAAACCTAACTAGATGGTACATGCAACCCTTGGAGATTATCTTTATGGCCTTAAGGTAGGGAAAAAAAAGACCTGCAGCGCAGTGAACGATCCTTCCATTCTAAGATTGGCTCACCGAAAATCTAAACTCTACTACCCGAGTTCTACAATTTACTAAGGCATAACATGCAAATAGCCAATCCATTGCCGAGGATAACATCAAAATCAGTCATGGCTAACTCTACTAGATTTGCCGAGGTTATTTTCTGAAGAGATGACACGGGACAATCTCTATACACCCATCTAGCTATAAGCCGAAAAGAGGTTACGATAGGATTTGGAACCGACTCCGAAACCACTAGCAACATATGGCGTCACAAAGACAAAGTATCCCATGAATCTAACAAAGCATAAAGATCAAGGTGGAAAACTCGTAACATACCCGTGACTACATCAAGGGAGGCCTTCTGCTCCAGGTGGGATGTTAAGGCATAGAATACATTGGCGTTATCCGTCACTCGCACTAGTAGATGCGCCTTTTTGTTAGGATAGATTGTCTTGGTCAGGCCCCATTGAATTGAGCGGGCCTCAGCCCCTATCATGGCCTTGTCTATCTTTTGAAATCTCTGAGCATATGTCCAGGCTTTCCACACCAAAAGCAAGCACTAGTACCCGCCAAACACCGGCCGTGTGTCTCAGGCCCACCTGGTCCCTTAAGCTGGAATACTGGAGATCCTGCAGGCCTGCTGCTCGGCCCTATAGCACGATGTTTGTCCCCTCTGGTCGTTCTAGCTCACGGATGGAACACTCATGGCTAAAGATGTTGGGCTGAAGATCTCTGGTGGGACGCCGTCGTGCCCACCACCTAGGCTCGGCGAGAGAACCTATAGCTATCTGTCTGGCCTCCTAGCCTCCATCTACTTTGGGCATACAAAACTATCCGAGAAAATCCATATCTTGATGGAGCATGGAAATCGTGCAATCTTGTCCAAATAGTCCGCCACCCCATGAACAAACTTGCTTACTCAAGCCCTCGATCAACCACTAACTCACAGGAATTGTACTTTTGTGAGCGAGTGAACTTTAATCATACTCTTGGACCATCATTTTCCCTTCTTTAGATTCTGAACTCGGCCCAGCCTTCGCTCCCTCATCTCTCGAGGAAGAACTGATCTAGGAAAGCAATATGAAACTCATCCCAACTGATAGGGCTTACTCCTGCTGCCCTACTATCTTTCCAATGTTTGAACCAAGTAATCGACCCCATCAGCGATATGAGGCCAGCTCAACACACTCCTCCCAGTCCACCCCCATAACTTGGCCGATCTTTAGAATCTCGATAAACTCATGAGGATCCTCGTCCACCTTTCACCAAGAATCTATGGAGGTTAGTCCATAGATATGGCTAGCTCTTTCCGCCGCCGCATTCCCGTACGGAGGGACATGCTCTACCACTGTTGATTGACTTGGCTTGAGTCAAGGCTGTGCTAACTTGTCCCGAATGGCTGCCACTGAATTCGGTGGTGCATGGTGCTCATTGGCTGGTGGGGCTTGTTGGTGCCCATCCCCATTGCCATCACCGTGGATTTACCATTTTCATTTCTTCTATCGTTAACTCTTGAGGGAAGGCATGATTACGCATTTCACCGCATGACATAATCATGAAAAGAAGAAACATTTCCTAAACATCTCGTAGCCTCTTCGCCATAAGTGTGGCACGCTTCGCTCCCATGAAAAAGACTCTACTTAACATGACTTTCAGACACCCTGAGACATTTCAAAACCCATTTCTCTAATACAAAGTTTGTCATGACCTGAACATGGGCCCAAATCGAGACACGAGACAAGGATAACTAAGTGATTAAGCATGTGAATTTATTTTAATAAAAATATACTCAGTCTCAAAATATATGTTCACACATAGGAGAAGTACCTATTTGCTTCAAATAGAACACTTGAAGTAATTGAACAATACAAACAAATAAGGGAAACTAGAATAGAAAATCAGAAGAATAAAAGACAAAGGATCTAACATGGTTGCTTCTATACATAATACTAAAATAAATCATAAATTAACAATTCATAAAGTTACGACTAAGAGAGAGTATGGGATTAGGGTATGAAAAGGCTAAAAATGGGCCCAATGCGATGTTACTCCCACCTATTCTATTTTTGTATGATCGACTCTCTTAAATGCCTTAAGACAAGACGAAAAGAATTCTTTAAACAATTATTCAAAAATCTTGAACAAATTTCAGCATTTAAAGTTATGTAACACTAAATATATATATATATATATATATATATATATATATATATATCTTTTGAATATTAAAAATGTTACAGCCCGTAAATTCTTGATATGTAGATGGCCCACTACTCGCCATGTTGGTTAAGAGTTTTTGAATGCCATACATGTAGAAAAAGGCCGGGGAAGGAGCCGGATAAGAGATCCGTCCGAACCATTGCGGAAGGAGCTGGGGCGAGAGCCCCTCCGCGCGATGGCAAAGTGTCACGGAGGAGGGCCTCCGCGTTGGCTCCGTGTCACGGAGGCCTTGTCGAACTTAAGTATAAAAGCCTCCAACCTTCGGTTTTAATGTTTAATTTCATATAAATTCTCAGTCAGAAACGAGAGGGGACGAAAGTTCCTTGATAATATCGTTCTATTACGCCGTCAAATACGGTCCAAACTCAAATTAACACCGAGATACCGAGGTATTGAGCAGCAGCGAGCATTCCTACGAATTTGGTTTCGTGAAATTCGACAGCGAATCTTCATGCTACCGAGCTAAGGTAAGTGGAATTGCTCCAAATTAGTGTCCAATATACTCTAGCCTAAAGTGATATTTCTCCCTCCGGACCTTCGAGAAATTGCAAGTTTTCGACCGTTTTTAGATAAGCCAAAGTTTTGGGCTATATATATATATTAAAAGTGATATTTTCTTCCAGAATATTAGCGTATTTAGTTCTAATTGGCTCCTATATGAATGCGGTTAGGAGAAATAGCAAGTGATGGTGAGCTACGCCTGTTAGTCGGGAAATCGAAGCAAGGTATGTAAAGCTAATTCCTTGAAAGTTAGTAATCCAGCATAGTAAATAGCGTGATGTATAGAAGAAAGAATTGATCAGTATTGGGTCAGTATTAATTTGCTTAGCTTATGTTTTATAATGTTACGATATATATTCGAATAAAAGTTAGTAAAGCAATATTTCCAGTTACGGTATAGCGAATAGTCGAATGTATCTCGAATGCAGCATAGCCAGATTGATCGAGATGATATCTGGTCTGAGTATAGTTCGGTATGAAATGGGTTAAATGAGAAAAGAGTTCGAATAAAGAAATCGGAATACGGATAGTATTTTCAATTCAAAACATGCTTGCATACGTGATTATTGTTTATTAGACTGTTTGTGTTATGAGGCACCCTTTGAGCGTCCTCTCCGCCCCAGGGTTGGTAACTGTGTTGACCCACTATGAGGGTGGGTATACGCCACTCGAAGAAGAGTGGTATGTCATCCACGATAGGACGAAGATAGGATGGGCATTCCCCATATCAAGCGATCAGCATAACAGTATAGCTTACCCTGTTGTGCGCTTGCGCGAGAGGGCAGTAAAGACAAATTACAGTTTACAGTATAGGAGTCCTTTGGGCTCAGACACGATTAGCCCATGCTCCGAGAGGTAATAGTCCGAGTTGGAGACCCGGGCGGTGGAGTGCTCGTAGTTAGTAGACAAGTGGAGTGATTTATTTTTGGATGGTTTTGACCCGGGTAGGGGTATATAGATTGTTTGTTGATTGGCACCTTCCGGCTGAGGGGCTGGTATTGGTCCTTGTTTATTTATATATACGTATATATATATTTATTAGGCGATAGACGGGATCGCCACTTCGACGGTATGATCACACTTACTCTCGGTACGGATAAGCTTGTGTCAGATTTCATCGGTCGGACAGTTTCAGATATTTCCTACTAATCAGGGGATTTCTAGTTATGTTGCTTAACTTCAGTTGTTCAGTTTGCTTTGCATGCTCGGTGCAGTGAAATGCTTGACGCCCGTTGGGCGGCTTGCATTACCCACACTGCCGGTACCTATGGACGAGCCGATCCCTATTGATCTAGCCGAGCGCAAGTCATCGGCTCTTTGTCATCACAGACTTTGACATTCAGAGGTTTACATCTTTTATTTTGTTGTATAGACGGGTAGATCAGGGCCTGTCTCACGACCATCTTATCGGTATTCTTAGAGGCTTGCAAATTGTGTATATAATCTCCTGTGGTTAGTTGTGCCGGTCGTGTGGGCAGTGCGTATATTTAAACATTTAATTTTTGTTTATGTTGGTTGTAGGGCCCATTATCAGTTAGTAGTGGTGACCTTTCCCAGTCACGTAGTTGTTCCGCATTTGTTGTACTGATTTAGAGATAACTAGGCTTGACTTGGTGGCCTTGTCGGCCGCATAGGTTCCCTATGAGTATGATTAAGTTGGGCGATGTTATAATCTGGTGTCTATAGAGCCGGTCGGCCGGAGGCTGTATTTACAGCCATTATATAGCCTCTTGATTCCATGAATCTGAGTTAAAGCCAGCCAGGAGCAGCGAATGTGTGCTTAGACTCGGTAGTCGCGGTTTAAGTCCTAATAGGCACCGGTGCCCCGATCATACCCCAAGGCGTGACAAACTTAATTATCGAAGCGAGGTCGTGTCTAGGGAGTCTGCAAGCCGTGCTAAGTGAGTCTTGTCTATGGATGTGTTGTGCACCACATACTATAGGCAGGAGGCTACAAGGCATAATGGGATAGTTACTCTTTCTTCATATTCGATTGTGCCATAGAAACCGGTATAGTATAGGTTCAAGTTCTTAAACTTATCATATTCTTTGTCTACGAGATAAAAATGAACCCGGCGACACCTGCCACGGGTAGAAGGTTGGATACGCAGCAGGAAGGCACCAATAGGATGCCTTAGCTTCGTTCGAGAATCGGCCTGATGCGAGCGTATAGAGCATCATCACGACCTTCTCGTAGTCCCCATCTCACCGGGGAGCCATTCGAACGGCACACTCCCTCCGACAGCTCTGTACCTACACCATCCGACCAGGAGTTCACCAGCGCAGTTGTTATGTTGGCACAGATGAGGGCCACTCGGCGCGATCGGTGCCACATGGCTGAAACCATCAGTGAATCGCGAGTTCGAGGTCGAAATTTTTGGCATTGGGTCCTCCACAATTCAGAAGTCGAATCGGGCGAGAGGACCCCCAGGATTTCCTGGATTAGATGCAGAGAATCTTCCGGGTCATGCATGTGAGCACCTACAAAATCGGTTGAGATGGCGGTATTCGGTTGCGAGACATAGTTGTGTCGTGGTACGAGAGTTGGGAAAGGTCTCAAGGAGAGATGTTGCCCCTCGACCTGGTCCGGCTCGGAGGCCTTCCTGGATCGTTATTTGCCCACGGGACATCCGGCAGGCCCGGATGGATCAGTTCTTACGACTTAGGCGGGCGAGGAGCGTACGAGAATATGCCTTGCAGTTTGACTCCTTAGCCCACAGCTATGCTCCGGCACTGTGGACACCATGACCCATCCGAGTCCCTTGGGTTTTATTATAGGTCTGAACCCCGGAATACATTGAGCATGCATGACAGCTACATTATGGGAAGATATGGACATTGCCGGGTGCGGGCCTTTGCCCCCGGACTATTGAGGGCCTTAGGCAGGCGGCAACGGGGCGGTAGTCGGACAAATCGGGAACAACGTCACGAGGGATAGAATCGAGATGAGATACAAAGAGAGGTTCGAGAGAGGACCCGGGCTCCGGTTGTCGAGACAGGCCCCTACACCCCCACCTCCCACCACAACAGAAGAGGGGTAGATTTATTCGTCGGGCAGTCGGAGTGCGGTGGCGGTTCTCGAGCCGGTGGATTCCACCTCCTGGGCCAGGAGGAGGGTAGAGAAGAAGCCAGATACACACCCCCACCCTGCCCTATTTTGTGAGCCACTCACATCGAGGCTTGTAGATATGGCTCCTCAGGATGTTATATAGTGCGGGCAGGAGGGCACATGATGAGAGATTGTCCGGCCAAGGGGCTTTAGGGAGCCGAATAGCCAGGGCGAGGGGATCGCGGGGCCACGAGCTCCAGCCGGCCTCGGCAGGGCGTAGGCCCTCAGGTTCAGCAGGTAGAGGCTGAGGTAGATCAGGAGCCTCTAGTTCAGGTACGGGCTCAAGCCGTACCTATGCATTACTAGGGAGACAGGACTCAGAGGCGTCTCCAAATGTGGTAACAAGTATGATGACTATTTTCTCATGCGCTGCTTATGTACTGATTGATCCAGGGTCCACTTTGTCCTATGTTACCCCATTTGTGGCTCGAAAGTCTAGTGTTGCACCAGAATTGTTACTGCAACCCTTCTCAGTATCTACACCTATCGGTGACTCCATTATAGCTAGCAGAATTTATTGAGGGTATACAGTAGAGGTTGTTGATCATCAGACTATAGTAGATCTGGTAGAACTAGAAATGATTGATTTCGATTCCATTATGGGTATGGATTGGTTGGTGTCGTGCTATGCCAACGTAGAATGTTGGACCAAGACGGTCCGATTCCACTTTCTAGGGGAGGTAGTGCGATAGTGGAAGGGCAGCACAGCTACACCAAAAGGTAGGTTTATTTCCTACCTTCAGGCGAGGAAGTCGATAGCTAAGGGCTGTATTTACCACCTAGTTAGGGTTCAGGATGTTCGAGTAGAGTCTCCGACACTCCAGTCTGTTCCGGTGGTGAATGAATTCCCTGATGTATTTCCAGACGAGCTACCTGGTATTCCCCCTAGAAAGGGAAATAGATCTTGCAATCGACTTTCTACCAAGCACCATTATATCAATCCCTCACGTATCCTTATGGCTCCTGCTGAACTTAGAGAATTAAAGGAGCAGTGAAGGAATCTATTAGATAAGGGCTTTATCAGGCCAAGGTGTCACTTCACCGTGGGGCGTGCCAGTTCTATTTGTGAGAAAGCAAGATGGCTCGCTGCGCATGCGTATAGATTACCGGCAGAAAGCTTAATAAGGTTACAGTCAAGAATAAGTAACCGCTTCCCAGAATAGATGATTTGTTTGACTAGTTACAGGGGCCAAATATTTTTCCAAGATTGACTTATGGTCCGAATATCATCAGGCTCGAGTTTGTAGAAAGAGACATTCCCAAAAACAGCCTTCCAAGACCCGATATGGCCACTTTGAATTCCTAGTTATGTCCTTTGGGTTGACTAATGCCTTGTATTTATGGACACAGTAGACAGCACCTTCAGAACATACCTGGAACTGTTCGTGATAGTATTTATTGATATTCTGGTGTATTCTCACTCCGAGCGAACCACCGAGCTCATTTGCGAGCCGGTGCTCTAGATTCTCGGGGACCATAAGTTATATGCTAAGTTCTCCAAATGTGAATTCTGGCTGAACTGAGTAGCCTTCTTGGGACATATTGTGTCGGATGCTGGTATACAGGTTGACACGCAGAAAATAGAAGCAGTCAAAACATGGCCCCTAGACCTACCACTCCGACCAATCCATGATTTTACGGGATTAGCGGGATATTACAGAAAGGTGATTCTCACTATAGCGGCACCCCTGACTAAGTTGACGCAGAAAGCAATAAGATTTCAATGGACAGAGGCATGTGAGCAGAGTTTCCAAGGTAAAAGATAGATTAACCTCCGCTCCGGTGTTAGCATTACCGGAAGGTACGAAGGTTATTCGGTGTATTATGTGCATCCAGATATTGGTTGGGTTGTGTGTTGATGCAGCACGGTAAAGTGATTGTGTATGCCTCCAGACAGCTGAGGAAACAGAAAAAGAATTACCCTACCCACGACCTGGAGTTAGCCCTTGTGATCCACGCCTTAAAGATATGGGAACATTACTTGTATGGCATCCATGTGGATATTTTCACAGATCATAATAGCCTATAGTATATCTTCACTCAGAGGGAGTTGAATTTGCGACAGCGTCGCTGGTTGGAATTATTGAAAGATTACGCAGTAGTTTGTATCATCGGGAAAAGCCAATGTAGTAGCGAGATGCTCTCGGCCATAAATCAATGGGGAGTTTGGCGTATTTACTGACCCAGCGTATGAGGTGGTCGGAAAGCCACATCAAATTAGCAGCCTAGCCATTCGTGTAGCAGAAACAGAGGACAACAGAGCGGTAATTCAGAACACCCGCTGTGTCGTCATTAGTTGTGGAGGTAAAGAACGACAATATGAAGATCCTAACTTTGGTCTAGCTTAGGACGAGAATTCAGCAAGGGAAAATGCGATTTTCGAATGGCGAGGGATGAACTACTGCGATGTAAGGGTTGCCTTTGTATTCCATATATTTCCAAGAGCTCCGTCAACAGATTATGAATTAGGTACATTACGCCCGCTATTCACTCCACCCAGGCGCGACGAAATTGTACCACGATATCAAGAAATCTATTGAGTGGCCAAGTATGAAAAAGAGAAATACCCGAATTTGTAGCCCAATTTCCTAAATGCCAACAGGTAAAAGCAGAACACTAGAAACCAGGCAGGTTAACTCAGGACATAGCTGTGCCTCTCTAGAAATGGGAAGCAGTGAACATGGACTTTGTAGTAGGATTACCCCGTACCAGACATTGACATGATTCCATTTGGGTTATAATTGACAGGCGGCAGAAATCAACCCACTTCCTACCAGTGAAAGCTATATTTTCTGCCGAAATTATGCCGAATTGTATCAGAAATAGATTGAATTACATGGTGTTCCAGTATCTATTATCTCTGACGAGGGCACAATTTATAGCTAGATCTTGCAGTCCTTTCGAGAGAGGAAGGTACAAGGAGCTGATTAATTTGATATGACATTCCACCCTCAGATAGATGGGCCGAGTGAATGCACTATTCAAATGCTCGAGGATATGCTTCGGGCATGTGTGCTAGGCCCAGAGGTAGTTGGGACGAGCATTTGCCGCTAACTGAGTTTGGTTATAATAATAGCTATCACTCAGCTATCCGGATGGCGCCCTTCGAGGCATTGTATGGGCAAAAATGCAGATCGCCAGTTGGCTGGTTTGAAGTGGGAGAGTCAGCACTGATTGGGGCAGATATTATTCAACAGTCAGAGGAGAAGGTAAAGCTTATCAGAGAACGCCTACTGACTACCCAGGCCGCCGGAAACGTATTAATATTTGATGTGCGGCGTAGAGACTGGAATTTGATGTGAATGACTGGGTATTCTTGAAAGTATCTCCGATGAAAGGGTGATGAGATTCCGGTAAGAGAGGTAAGCTCAGTCCGAGGTTCGTTGGGCCTTATTAGATTCGTTGAAGAATAGGCCAAGTGGCATATGAGTTGAACTTACCCCGAGGTAGAATCCGTTCATCCAGTTTTCACGTATCTATGCTAAGGAAATGCAACAGAGACCAATCCAAAACAGTCCCAGTCCAGGATGTCGGAATTACGGAAGAGCTGGCCTATGAAGAGGTTCCAGTAGCTATCTTGAACAGAAAGATTCGTAAGCGAGAACTAAAGATATTGCTTTTGTCAAGGTACTATGGCGTCACAAGGAACCGAGAGGAGATGACTTGGAAAGCAGAGGATGATATGAAAACTAGATATCCTCATTTGTTCCAAGCCTAGTCAGACAACAAGTATGTTAGTATTGTTATTTTTATCGGTGCCTTATAGTATATGTATAATGAGATAATCGATTCCAATCTTTTATGTGATGAATACTATAGTATTGTGTGGAGTACCTGTATTGGACTTTTCTGCATTTCCGGTTTTTGAGATAGTCCATATTACAGGGAGGAATCTGCGCCAAAAATTTTCACAGAAATAAGTTGAAGTAAGTTGAAATTCCTTATAAAAGAAGTTTACATTCAGGGCCGAATGTTCTTAAGGGGAAAGAATGTTACACCTCATAAATTCTCGACATGTAGATGGCCTACATGTTGGTTAAGAGTTTTTGATGCCATACATGCTAGGAAAAGGCCCGGGGAAAGACCGGATAAGAGATTCGTCGAACCATCGCGGAAGAGGCCGAGAGGCGAGCTTCTGGCCATTAGCAACGTGCCACGAGAGGAGGGCCTCCGTGTTGGCTCCATTTCAAGGCCCCGTCCAGGCAAGTATAAAAGCCTCCAACTTCTGTTTTAATGTTTAATTTCATATAAATTCTCCAGAGAAGTCAGGGAAACAGAGAAGGACAGAAAGTTCTTTGATAATTTCTGTCCTATTACGCCGTCAAAATGCGGTCCAAACTTAAATTAACCCCGGATACGAGGTATTAAGCGGTAAGGAGCATTCCTACGGATTTAGTTTCGTGAAATTCGGCCGGCGAATTGTCGTGCTACCGAGCTAAGGTAAGTAGAATTGCTCCAAATTAGTGTCAATATACTCCTAGCCTAAAGTAGTATTTCTCCTTGGACCTTCGAGAAATAGCGAGTTTTCAACCGTTTTTCGATAAGCCAAAGTTTGGGCTATATATATATATAAAGTGATATTTTCTTCCAGAATATTAGCGTATTTAGTTCTAATTGACCTATATATGAATGCAGTTGGGAGAAATAGATGAAGTATTGACCGAGAGCTACGCGGTTAGTCGGGAAATCCGAAGGCGAAGGTATGTAAAGTTAACTCCTTGACAGTTATTAATCAGCATAGTAAATAGCGTGATGTATAGAAGAAAGAATTCAGTTGTCAGTATTGACTCCAGTATGAATTTAGCATGCATGTTTATAATGTTGACATATATTCATAATAAAAGTTAGTAAAGCAATATTTCGGTTACAGTATGGCAGACGATCGAGATAATATCTCCAGATACAGCATAGTCAGACAGTCGAGATGATATATCAGGCTACAGTATAGTTCAGTATGAGAATCAGTTTAAAGCAGAAAAGAGTTCAAAATAAAGAAATCAGAATACAGATAGTATTTTCAGTTCAAACATGCTTGCTATACGTGATTATTGTTTGTTGAGCTTTTTGTTATGAGGCACCCTTTGACGTCGTCGCCGCCCCGGGTTGGTAACTGTGTCAAACCACCGCTGAGGGTAGGGGATACGCCACTCCAAGAGGTGGTATGCCGTCCGCAGTAGGAAGAAAATGGGATGGGCATTCCCCATATTAGAGGCGATCAGCATAGCGGTATAGCTTACCTTGTTGTGCGCTTGCCTTCAAGGAAAGTGAATCTGAGATACAGATACAAAAATACAGTTTACAGTACAGGAGTCTTTCGGGCTCAGACACAGTTATTTATACCAGGAGGTCATAGTCAGCTGGAGACCCAGGGGGCCGGTAGAGGTGCTCATGTAGTTATTAGATGAGTGAGTGATTTATTTTTGGATAGTTTTGACGAGTGAAATTATATATGTATGATTGATTGGCACCTTCCGGCTTATGAGGGCTGATATTGGTCCTTGTTTGTTATATATGTGTATATATATGTTATTTATTAGCTAATAGACGGCAGATCGCTACGTCGGCGGGTATGCTCCTGCCTTACTCTCGGTACAAATAAGCTTGTGTCGAGATTTCATCGAGTCCGAGATAGTTTTAGATATTCCTACTATTCAAGGATTTCTAGTTATGTTGCTTATATTCAGAGTATGTTCAGTTTTTCTTTTCATACTCAGTAACAGTGGTACTGACGCCCGTTGGGGCGCTGCATAACTGCTTGCAGTACCTATAGACGAGAGTCGATCCCTCATGATCTAGGCGGCCTTGAGTCATCAACTCCTGTCATACGGAGCTTGATATTCAGAGGTTTACATCTTTTTCTTTTGTTGTATAGTACGGGTAGGTCCGGGGTCTGTCCCGACCATCTTATCAGTATTCTTAGAGGCTTGCAGATTGTGTATATAATCTCCCTTTGTGGATGGTGTGTCGGTCGTGTGGGAATTACGTGCGTATGTTTAGTTGTTTAGTATTGTTGTTTATGTTGGCGTGTAGGGCCGTATCCAGTTAATGTGGTGACCTTTCCGGTCACGTAGTTGTTCAGCATTTGTTGTACTGATTTAGAGATAACTAGGTAGCATGGTGTCCTTGTCGGCCCGCATAGGTTCCCAGAGTATGATTACGGTTTAGCTAATGTTATGAATGCAATTGGCTAGAGGCCCAGTCGGCCGGAGGCTGTATTTACAGCCGTTATATAGCCCGTTGAGTCCATGAATCTGAGTTAGAGCCAGCTAGGCACCAGATGTGCTTAGGCACAGTAGTCTAGCAGTTCCAGGTCTAATAGGGCACCGAGGTGCCGAGTCATACCCCAAGGCGGGGCGTGACAAAAATATATGAGAACATGTTAAAATTAAATATGATAATAAAAGTTGTCAAATTTCGAGACTTTTAAAACAGTGTCATATAAAATTTACAAGAGATAGTAGTAACAAGTTGCTTTATTTTTCTTATAAAGATATAATAGAATTCATACAAGAAGTCAATAATAGCATCACGGTTCATGCATGTCTCGAAACTTACCTAGCACCCCTCTCGAGGTGAAGATTTCACTTAAGCTTTATTTCGCGTGTTGGCTTCTCCACTTGTTGTAATAGAAATCCGAGCGAAATCATTCCATTGTGATGTACATGTAAAAATATTTAAAGGGGTGTGAGAGTATATTTGTTCTTAATAACTAATCAAGAGAAGAATTAACATAAAAGTAAATAATAATTGTCGGTCGAAGTAAGCAAATAAATATTAAAAATATTTAAAAATAGTTTGGTGACTGTGAGATTTGAGATAAATTAGTATCTTAATTTTTTTTAATGATTAATTAATTGGGACCTAAATATGTTTGGTAAAGGCCAGAACCTTCTTATTTTTAACAACCTACAATTTCAAAGTAATTAACTCAACAAATTATATTACACCGTTATCTTAAGTTGTTAATATAGAATAAAACTAACATATATAAATGTATTAATGATAAAAAGTGCAAAAATAAATAACGTAGCAAGCATAAAAGAAAAGAGATATTGGCACTAGTGAAATGAGAAAAAAACGTAAGTCAAGAGTGGAAAAGTTCCTTTTAAAAAAATTAAATTGGTTACTCTTATTATTTTTAAACTTTAGAAGATTAAAGGAATATTATTTAATCTGTCACGCCTCACCTTGGGAGACATGGCTGGCAGCTCGTGCCCTACTGGATCTGAACTGACTTAACTAGTGCATTGCACTCCTGGTGAACTTACTCCCAAACAAGGAAAACAGGCTATATCTCGGATGTAAATACAACCTATGACCGACAAGACCATATAGCCACACAGCAAAAGAAAACGGCTAACCGAAGCAGGCAATAACAGCGAATCTTATGCGGGCCGACAAGACCACCATGATGTCTAGTTATAACTGTAAATAAAACTAGTGCTAAGCTAAACTATGGCTGACAAGGCCGCTAATTTATCAGCTAAACAAGTCCTCAAACGGCTAACACGTAAGCTAAAACACATAAGGGCCTCACACAACCATACGACTAACCACAGGGAAGAAACAATCTACCAAGCCTCGAGGTAATATGATGGATTTGGGACAGGGCCCCGACCTACATAAAAAGTACAATCCAAAAGAGTAAAGCTTATGTCTATAAGCTCTAGAAGAAAAAGAGGCAGACCCATACGCCTTTAACAATCCTGGCTGAAGGATAAGCGGGACCAGCTCCTCATCTATCCGCACCTGCAGGAAAGTAATGTTGCGCTCCAGAAAGGGCATTAGTATAATATGTACTAAATATGTAAGGAAGTAAAAAAATAATTGAATAAAGAAAAAACATAGAAATCATAAATTCAAAATTAAAAAAACAAAAAAAACATGTAATTTAATTAAAATTAAATATTTAATTTTATAAATAACTAAAACAAACAAAAACCTTACCTGGCCCCCATAAGTCGGAAGGTACAACTAGCACAGAATAATCCACCTCGGGTCCCATAAGCCCAGGTGACTACACTTCAGTCTATATACCGCTATATCAAGGTTGTACTAGGTCAACTAATAGTTATAGCCGTCCCTACCGATCCCCCTAGATGCACAATTGAGCCTTCTCATCCCCTGAATGTAGCTGTTTCTGAGTCAGTGGACTCTGATATCTGCACCCCAGGAACCATAATGCTCGACGGGGGTGTATAGGGCCAACCATGGAATATGAGGGCCTGGGACCCCATATTCATCCCTTGCGGACGGCATAACACTCCGTAGAAGCTGACGTCATCGCCCCTGACGAGTTTCAGCTAATAATAACAACTAATCACAATAGACATGCAATACGGGTTTCAGCTAATAACAACAAATAATCAAAATAGACATGCTTTTGGTATATACTAGGATTCAAAATGAGTTATCATGCTAAGAAACTAACTTGCCGAAGAAACTTCTAACATAACTCATTCACCGATTACTGATTAACTAGCAAGTTTCAGTTCATATTCAACTACTCTTCTCAATCACAATCGTATTACCGTGGAAAGTGACTAGTTTCAGTACTAAATTCGATAAAAATGATAACTTTATATATAAATATTAACTATATTTCAACTTAACAGAACAGGAACTTATAATTTCTGAGAATCCAGAAAGAATGCTTACTTGAAGACTATGATCGTATAGAAATTAGTTTGAAGCAATTCCAACGACTTTGGGTCAGCGGGGTTACAATTTTTCGGGCAAATTTTGTGAAAATAACTCCGTGGCAATTCTCCCTGCATCCTTAAACTTCAATACTCGGAGTTAATTTAGATTCGTTCGGTGTTTCGTAGCGTAAATGGATGAAAATTATTTGATTTCCTCGTACTCTCTCTAGTCTGGCCTTATATAATATATGAAATGAAATGAAATCTGTTACACCCAGTAAGTTTCTAACATTTAGATTGGTCTATTTTATGTTGATTAAGAAGTTTTGAGTGTCATACGTACAGAAAGGTCCGGGGAAAGGCCGAGCGAGTGCAAAGTCAGGATTTCACGGGAGGGCGAACCAAGCTGCCCAGAGGGAAAAGTGGCATGGAGCAGCTCCTGCGTTAACCAACGTGGCACAGAGAAAAATTAACGCGATGGGAAGAGTGCCCGTTGCCTTAATACGCTGCCTCAAGTATATAAAGGGGTCTCACACTTAGAAGTTAGATTATAATGCACAAATCTGGCCAGAACGAGAGGGGAAACCGAGAAAACATTTAATAATCATCCGATTGCGCTGCTAAATGTCAGCCAAATCAAAATTAACTCCGGGTATTGAAGTATAAGGTTGCAGAGAGCATCGCTGCGGAGTTATTTTCGTAAAATATGCCCGAAAAATCGTCATCCCGCGAGCCTAAGTTGATGGAATTGTTTTAAACTAGTGTAAATACAGTCACATGCCTAAAGTAAGTATTTCTCCTTCTAGATTCCCGAGAAATTATGAATTTTCAATCATATTTTGATAGGTTGAAATATAGTTACTATATATAATTCGGTAACAAAGTTGGCCCTATTCTTCAGATATATGATTAAAGTTGAGAAGAGACGATTGAATACGAGCTAATACTCGCCGATTAGTTAGAAAACGGCGAACGAGGTAAGTAAGGCTTAACTATGGGAAAGTATTCTTGTCGTACAGTGTTATGAGTTATGTTCTCAAATAGAAATAACGATCTCAGACGCTGCAGATGGTTGCTACATTAGATTGTAATGCGATATGTTGTAATTAGTTGTTATTGATATAAATATATAAATATCGAGATATGTTGCGAGTAGCGCTAATAGGGATTACAATTACATAAATTCTGGTTAGCTACTAGAAAACATATACAGATCATACTATAGGAGCCTTCGCTAAAAGAGAGCAGGTTAAATGTGATTCGCGTTATGAACGCTATAGAAACTCTTTTAGTTCTCGGTTTATTTTGATGGTACACTTATATGTTGTCGAGGCCTAGACTTACAAAGCTTGTAAGAATTATTGGCATGAATCGGTTGGTTAAACAATATGGGCACAGTTAGGCGATCTAACGACAGTTGGTGCTGTATTGGCAGGCATCCCTAGAGGTCATTGACATTACCGCACACAAGAACAGGAAATAAGTGAGCGGTATATTCTAGAGTTAACAACACCGAGGATTCTCCAGTGTATTGGTGATCACCCGCCATCCCTTTAGCCTTATCAGTGATTGTCAGTCTTAGTCGACCTAACAGTTATCATGTAGGACGCCCAGCAAGCCAGCCCAGTCGTCCGAGTAAGATAAACCTATGGGTACCCCAAGAGGGGTCCACATCGTGTCCGATGACGGGTCAGCACCCTAGCCGGTTCTTGTCAGGTATTCGGGTAACAGTGCGAGGAGAGGGCCAGTCTATATAAATTGCCTATAAGATTGAATTTCCCAGAACAGTAATAGATCCGAGTGGATTTAGACAGGGCTTAAGGAGTCGGTAATAATTACGCTTCCAATGCAGTGTTAACCACAAGTTAAGGAGATGTAAGCTCACTATGAAGGACCAGAATTGTCGATCCTTTTAAGAAACAAGTTCGACAATCCCAGCCCTATAGTTGTTTAATTAGAAGGATAAACAGTTAGCTATCCGCAACCCTGATTATTCATGAGTTATAGATGTTCGAGTAGGACATTGAGAGTATTAGGCCTTGAGGCCTCGCTCTATTCAGGACTATTAGATATCATGATCACTATTAGGATCCTCTTATCAAATACGGGCACATGGCGTGCTGCAGACAGCCATACAGATTATCCTAAAAGCTAGTAGCATTAGCATGAGGCCTAGGAGCCGGATACGCTCTCTTTGTACGGAATGGAATTAATGTGTGTTATAGCACCTGGGTTGGGGTTGCCCTCAGTTGAAGCCTTCTATGACCGCCCCAGGGTTAATAGTTGTGTCGCTCGCCCACCAGGGCGAGGATGCGTTGCTCTACGGAGCGGCATGCCGTCGCAAAGGGACCAAAAGATGGGGATCGGATCATATACCGTAGCCATACCACTACGAGCGTTTATGCGGACATATATCAGAGTCCTCCAGACGCTCAGAACCAGCTACAGTTCAAGGGCAAAGCCGGCCCAGTTGTAGAGGGGACCAGTAGGTTGGCTAGCACCAGTAGAGTTGTAGACACCTGAATAGGGGTATATAGATTGAGATGTGCTCGCCAGGACTTATGGGGGCCTGAACGAGTTATTTTGTGCTGATTGCACCTCCCGGCTTATGGGGGCCAGGTGGGGTTCTTGTATGAATTCTTGTCTGCTAGCTGTAGTTTATGAATATGAGGTAAGTATGCAGTCTTAGCTTATGTACATGTAGTGTCGATTAGATGCAAATTACGAATCGGCGGGCGTACGAGTTAATCTTTCGCTCTTCTTTTCATTTACTTCTAGTCTTATTCAGCTTATCTATTGCCTTACATATTCAATACATATTGTACTGATGCTCGCTTCTAGGGCGCTGCATTGTTACTTGCCTGAAAGGTGCAGATAGACGAGGAGCGAGTCCCTCATTTTGATCGGCCATATAGAGCCGTCAGCTCCCTTCTTCAGAGCTTGTGTGATAGAGAGTTTACTTCTTTTGTTTGTACAGTAGGGTAGGTTGGGGCCCTGTCTCGACCATCTTATTACTCTTAAAGGCTTACAGATTTTCTTACTTCCCTGTGGTTAGATGATATCGATAAGTGTAGAGCCCATTGTAAGTTTTGAATTATGTGTTGGACGTGTAGAGCCTTGTTTAGCATCTGATCTTACTTTTTCAGTTATTACTAGATATCATGGTGGCCTTGTCAGCCCGCATAGGATTCCCTATGATTGGTTTTCTCTACAGTTGGTACATTTTACTTTCACGGTGGCTATAGGCCTTGTCGGCCGGGGAGTTCGTATTTACAGCCACTATAAAACCCCGTTGTTTTCTTAATTCCGGAGTTAGAGTCAGCCCTACACCAGAGGTGCCTAGGCCCAGTCGGCCTAATAGTTCGGAGTCTAGTAGGGCACCGGGTGCCAATCATGCCTCCCAAGGTGCGCTGTGACAAAACTTTGTATTAGAGCGGAGTCGTATCCCGGGGAGTCCGTAAGCCGTGCTAAGTAGAGAGTCTTGTCTATGGATGTGTTGTACCACATACACTATGGGCAGAAAGGAGGCTACAAGGCATGATAGGATGGTTACTCTTTCTTCTTCTCAGATTGTGCTATAGAGCAAAGATGTATGAGGTTAAGTCTAAGTTTTCTTATTATGTTTGTCTAGGGTAATGCTTAATATAAGGCGGACACTGACCCGTTGCAAGATAACTACAGCAGCGCGGGAGGGAATCATTAAGACACCACGGTTGGAAGATGGTCAGCCCCCAGGGCCCGGGGAGGATGTTCTTGATCTCCACAATACTCTCCCGAAGTACCAGGAACCTCACGCTGTGATACATCCACCAACACCGTCCCCAGTTCATTTTTATAACCTCAGAGTAGGAAGTCAAGAGTATAGCATATATACTAGTCGACTTATGCGGTAGATATACAGGATCTGGTCAAGATGACAGTTAATATTAGATTACACATTAGTTTGAGAAAGAGAGGGAAATGCAGGATTCCCTCATCCCTTTCGAATGTTGTACAGTTCCATATTCCCGTTTATTGCGGTAAGAAAAGGTTATCCCTACCTCATAGTTTTCCGGTATGGCAAGGGCGTAAGAATTGAGCGATGTTGCCCGGAGTAAATAATAAGCTAGGTTGGATCTCCAGTGTTCGGAAAGAGCAGGGAGCCCCAATGTTTATGTAAGTTGTCCATACCTTCATGGTAATAAGTCAAGAAAGCGGGTAAGACTACCAGCTTACTCCGAAGTGTGTGTGAAATCCATCGGTGATAAACCCCGGTAATAGTCAAGTTCCAAGTTATAAAGGCTTAATTCGTGGGTAGCATGCTAATGGCGGCAGGATATGCACGAATAATGGTTATGATCGTAGTTTGTGATATTGAAAAACAGGAGGCGATATGAATAAAATGGGTCCGACTGTAAGCCAGAAGAAGTATAGGCTGAAACCTAGCCGGTAACTTTATTGCCAATGTAAGAGTAGGTACCATGAACTTGAGCTGAGTCTAAGGAAGGTAAGGGAAAGCCACGAATACCAAACTTTGGGGGAAATTAGAATCACCTCCAGGATAGAACTTCGTATATTGAGGACTAAGACTCGGGCGAACAGTTAGAAGACGAGTAGGGTTGTAGCCTAAAATGTTGCAGTACGCCCGCCTAAAGGGAAGGTAAGAGAGAGTTCGACGAAGACTCTAATCTAGTGCGGCACGGAAACAAGGCCCAGTGGACAGTTATGGGCCTTCAATATAACAACAAGCAAAGTCACAAGGTCGGATGTTGACTTCATGTTCAAGGGTGGCGGAACTTCTAATAGCAGACCATAGCTAAGGTGCATGTGATCTTTGCTCCCCAGAATTTAATGAAAATGCAATGAGATGAGTACGAGTATAGGAGATATCATTAAATCATAGAGCGAGCCTAGTGACAGGCCAAAAAGGTGAAATAGCAGGAACCGAGATATCCAATATAAGAAGATGGTCGTGTCTGCAAGGAGTGGAGAGTAATTAATATGAATACAGTCACAGTTACCTCACAGCTAGGTGTAGCCTGACCTTATTTGAAGCGATTAATAAGACCCAATAGAAGTCAATTCGTGCCTCGCCGAGATGAAATTATGTTTCCATTAAGACTTATGTCAGGTTAAATACCCCAAAAGTAGATGGAGTGCATGGAGCCCTGGTGTTTGATAAACTCCGACAGAGGGTCGCAATCTACGACTAAATTTTAGGAAGGGATGTTGGAACAGACGGTGACACATGTTAACTTAACCATAGTTGCTCATACCCCAATTGTTGGGTAAGTAGAATATACAACTCGAACTCTCGAGGCCCACTATATAAATGGAAGTGAAAGCCTTCTAGATGATAACTTCAGGCAGATAGAGCAAACCTAGACATGCTAAAAAATGGGCAGAAGGAAAAGTAAAAAGCTTATTAGGGAACGTCTGCCAACTGCTCAGAGCCGCCGAGAGATCTTATGCGTGTACGGAAGACAAACCTTGAGTTTAATGTAGGTGACTAAGGTATTCCTAAAGGTTTCACCGATGAAGGGCGTGATGAGATTTGGTAAGAAAGGCAAGATCAACCCCGAGGTTTGGTCGGCCTTATCAGATTTGCCAAAGGATAGGCCAGGTGGCTTATAACTTAGATTTACCTCGAAATTAGAATCTGTTCATCCGGTTTTCATGTATCCATCTTTGAGAAGTGCATAGAGAATCCCTCCCGAGATTTTCCGATCCAATAGCGTCCAAATCACTGAGAAGTTAGCTTATGAATAAGCTCCAGTTAGCCATACTAGATCGGCAGATCCACAGACTAGAGGAGCTTAAAGATGTTACTTTCGTTAAAGTATTATGGCAGAAATAAGAACCGAGAGGAGATAACATGGGAGGCGAGAAGTCGATATAAAAACCGAGATTTTGCAGCTAGAGGTATGTTGTTGTTGTTCTTTCATAAGTTGCATTACATACATCTATATGTGGGAATAATTGACTTCAGTCTATTGTGAAATAGACATATAGTATTATGTAGCGTACTGTATTGGACTTTCGCGTTTCAGGATAGGTATGTTGTTGTTGTTGTTTCATAAGTTGCATTACATACATGTATATGTGAGATAATTGACTTCAGTCTATTGTGAAATGAACGCTATAGTATTATGTAGCGTACCTGTATTGGACTTTCCTGCGTTTCAGGATTTTTAGATAGTCCATATTACAGGGGAGATTCTACCGAAATTTTTCCAGAATAAGTAATTGCAAGGTTAAGTTTCTTGCAAGCAGAAGTTAACATTTGAGGACGAATGTTCTTAAGGGGGGGAGGATGTTACAACCCGTAAGTTTCTAACTCTTAGTCGGCCTATTTGTATGTTGATTGAGAGTTTTAGAGTGTCATACATACGAGGAAAGGGACCGGGGAAAGGCCAAATGAGTGCAAAGTCGGGATTTCACGGGAGGAGGCCGAACCAAGCTTCCCAGAGAGGCAAAGTGGCACGGAGCAGCTCCTCCGTGTTAGCCAATGTGGCGCGGAGCAGAATCAGCGCGATGGGTAGAGTGCCACATCGCCTTGTCTGCTGCCTCAAGTATATAAGGGTCTCACACTTAGAAGTTAGATTATAATTCACAAATCTCGGCCAAAATAGAGGGAAACCGAGGAAAACATTTAATAATCGTCTGATTACGCCGCTAAATGCCGACCAAATATAAATTAACTCTGGGTATTGAAGTATAAGGCTGCAGAGAGCATCGCTGCTGAGTTATTTTTATAAAATACGCCAGGAAAATCGTCGTCCCGCCGAGCCTAAGTTGATGGAATTATTTCAAACTAGTTTCAATACGATCACGTGCCTAAAGTAAGTATTTCTCCCTTCTATATTCCCAAGAAATTACGAGTTTTAAATCATATTTCGATAGGTTGAAATATAGTTACTATATATAAGTAAAGTTATTGTTTTCTTCGAATTCAGTAACGAAGTTGGCCATATTCTTTGATTAATATGATTACAGTTGAGAAGGCCAGTTGTATACGAGCTGATACTCATCAGTTAGTCAGAAAATGGCGAACGAGGTATGTAAGGCTTAACTCTCAAAAAGTATTCTTTTCGTACAGTGTTACGACTTATGTTCTAAACTAGAAAAACAATCTCAAACGCTGCAGACGGTTGCTACCATTAGAGTGTATTTCGATATGTTGTAATTACTTGTTATTGATATAACATATATCAATATCAGATATGTTGGGAGTAACTGCTAATAGGGATTACAGTTACGTAAATTCTGGTTAGCTACTAGAAAACATATACAGATCGTATTGCAGGACCCCTCGCTAAAAGGGAGTAGGTTAAATGTGATTCGCGTTATGAATGTTATAGAAACTCTTTTAGTTCTCAGTTTATTGTGATGGTAGACTTATATGTTTGTTGCAAGGCCTAGACTTCAGAAGCTCGTAAGAGTTTTTGGCCTAAATCAGTTGGTTAAACAGTATGGGCGCAGTTAGGCGGTCTAACGACCAGTTGGCGCCTGTATTGGAAGGAAAGCATCCCTAGAGGTCATTGACGTTATCGCACGTTCCAGAAACAGAAATAGAGACAGAATAGGTATATTCTAGAGTTAGCGACACTAGGGTTCTCCAGTGTATTGAGTGATCGCCCATCATCCCTTTAGACTTATCAGTGATTATCAATCTTAGTTGACCTAACAGTTATAATGTAGGATGCCCACCAAGCCAGCCTAGTCTTCCGAGTCAGATAAACCCGTGGGTACCCCAAGAAGGGGTCCACATTAGTAGTCAGTGATGGGTCAGCACCCTAGCCGGTTCTTATAAGGTATTCAGGTACACAGTGCCAGGAGAGGGACAGTCTATATAGAATTTCCTATAAGATTCAGACAAGGCTTAAGGTGTTAGTAATAGTTTTCTAGTACAGTGTTAACCACAAGTTAAGGCGATGTAATCTCCCTATGAAGGACCAGGGTGCCGATCGTGTAGAAGCAAGTTCGACCAAGCCTAGCCCTATAGTTGTTTAATTAGAAGAATAAAGTAGTTAGCTATCTGCAACTCCACAGTTATTCATGAGTTATAGATGTCCGAGTAGGAAATTCAGAGTGTTGTTAGGCCACTTCAGACCTCACTCTATTCATCCCAGACTATTAGAGAGCATGATCACTATCAGGATCCTCTAATAAAATAGGGGCACATGGCATGCTGCAGACATCCATACAGATTATCCCAAAAGTGAGTAGCATTAGCATGAGTCCTAGAAGGTCAGATACGCTCTCTTTATACAAATAGATTGATGTGTCAGTATAGCACCTGGGTTGGGGTTGCCCTCAGTTAGAATCCTTCCATGATCGTCTTAGGGTTAATAACTGTGTCGCTCGCCCGCCAGGGGCGAGGATACGTGGCTCTACAGAGTGGCATGCCGTCCGCAAGGGACGAAGATGGGGATCCAGATCCTCATATGTCATGGTTGGCCTTATACACACCCCTTCTGAGTGTTTACGCCCGGGGTGTAGATATCAGGAGTCCTCCAGACTCAGACACAACTATAGTTCAGGGGCATAGCGGGCCCAGTTGTAGACCTAGGGGACCGGTAGGTAGGCTACAGCACCAGTAGAGTTGTAGACACTTGAATAGGGGTATATAGATTGAGATGTGCTCGCCAGGACTTATGGGGGCTTGAACGAGTTATTCTGTGCTGATTGCACCTCCCGACTTATGGGGGCCAGGTGGGGTTCTTGTATGAATTCTTGTATGCTAGATGTAGTGTATAAATGTTTAAGTATGCAGTCTTAGCTTATGTACATGTCGTGTCAGTTAGATGCAGATTACGAATCAATAGGCGTACAGGTTAACATGTCTGCTCTTCTTTTCAATTACTTCTACTCCTATTCAGCTTATCTATGGCCTTACATATTCAGTATATATTGTACGGACGCCCTCTTCTAGGGTGCTACATTATTGCCTGCAGGTGCAGATAGACGAGGAGTAGGTCCCTCGTAGTTCCAGTCAGTCGTACAGAGCCGTCAGCTCCCTTCTTCCGGAGCTTGTGTGATAGAGGTTTACTTATTTTGTTCGTACAGTATGGGTAGGTTGGGGCCCTGTTGTGACCATCTTATTAATCTTAGAGGCTTGCAAGTTGTGTTACTTCCCTGTGGTTAGAAGATATCGGTCGTGTGGGGCCCATATGGGTTTTAGATTATGTGTGTTGGCTGTGTGGGGTCGTGTTTAGCATCTGAACTTACTTTTCAGTTATAACTAGATATCATGGTGACCTTGTCGGCCCGCATAGGAATCCCTATGATTGGTTTTCTCTGGTTATCTGTTTACTTTCACGGGTAGCTATAGGCCTTGTAGGCCAGGGGTTGTATTTACAGCCGCTATATAGCCCGTTGTTTTCTTGATTCCATAGTTAGAGTCTTCCCTGCACCAGAGGTGCTTAGGCTCAGTCAGCTCAACAGTTCAGGTCCTAGTAGGGAACCAGATGCCAGTCATGCCTCCCTAGGTGGGGTGTGACAAAATCAAGGGATGGAACATATATTTACCTGAGGCGGTGGATAGGGGTCCATGGAACAGACCCCGTCGCGCCAATTTACGAGCGTTCCATGGAGCCCAACACGGAGGAAGGGGGTCTGTGACACGCCGCCCCTGTCGCAGCCTGTTCTGGCCTTCTCCCATGCGATTTTGATTTCGTATTCATTCAACCTTTCCCTGGGCCCTTTCTCGTACGTATTACACTCCAAAACTCTTAACCGACGTACGAATAGGCCGACCAATCGTTAGAAACTTACGGTATGTAACATCCTCGCCCCTTAGGAACATTCGTCCTCAAATGTTAACTTCATCTTATAGGAACCCTAATTCTTTTAACTACTAATTCTGGAAAAATTTCGGCAGAGTCTCTCCTGTAATATGGACTATCTGAAAATACCTAAGCGCAGAAAAGTCCAACAAAGGTACTTCACATAACACTATAGCAACTGTTTCTCGACAACTTTATATCCAGCTGAGAAATATATGTAACACATATTACAAAACAAACTGAATCGTAAATGTACCTTAGCTGCATGGCCTGACTAAGCCTGGAACAAATGAGGATACTTGGATCTCATATCGTCCTCGGCTTCCCAAGTCATTTCTTCTCTATTCTTGTTTCTCCACATTACTTTAACAGAGGAAACATCTTTAGTCCTCAACTTGCGAACCTGCTGATCCAATATAGCTACTGGAACCTCTTCATAGGCTAATTCCTCAGTGACTTGGACATCTTCAACTGGTACAACTCATGACGGATCCCCTATGTACTTTCATAGCATAAACACATGAAAGACCGGATGAACGGATTCCAATTCTGAAGGAAAATCTAGCTCGTATTCCACCTGTCCTATTCTCCAGAGTATTCGGTATGACCTAATAAACCTTGAGCTGAGCTTACCCTTTTTGCAAAACCTCATTACGCCCTTCATTGGAGAGACTTTCAGAAACACCCAGTCGTTTATATTGAACTCCAAGTTCCTATACCGTACATCTTCGTAAGATTTATGGCAGGTTTGAGCTATCAACAGGCATTCTCTGATGAGCTTCACTTTCTCTTCTAACTGATGGATCATGTCTGGTCCAATTAACTCTGATTCTCCAACTTCGAACCAGCCAACAGGAGATCTGCACTTCTGCACATATAAGGCCTCATAAGGCGTCATTTGAATCGTTGAATGGTAGTTGTTATTGTAGGCAAATTCAATAAGGGGTAATGTTCCTCCCAGCTGCCCCCGAAGTCTAGCACGCACACCCGTAACATATCCTCGAGCGTCTGAATTGTACGCTCTGCATGCCCGTCTGTTTGATAATGAAAGGTCGTACTTAGATTAACTTGGCTTCCCAAACCTCTCTGGAAGGACTGCCAGAACCTAGCTATGAATTGTGCTCCCCTGTCAGAAATGATGGATACTGGGACACCATGTAATTTGACTACCTCCTTGATATAAAGCTCGGCATAATCTTCAGTTGAGAAAGTGGTCCTGACTGACAGAAAGTGAGCTAATTTTGTCAACCTATCAACCATCACCCAGATAGTATCAAATTTACGTCTGGTACGAGGTAACCCTATCACAAAATCCATATTAGCCTCCCACTTCCATGTGGGCGCTATCTCCTGTGTCAATCCGCCCGGTTTTTTATGCTCGGCTTTCACCTGCTGGCTATTAGGACATTGTATTACAAATTTTGCTACTTCCTTCTTCATTCCCGGCCACCAGTAAATTTTCTTGATGTCATGATACATCTCTGTTGAACCTGGGTGAAGAGAGTAACGAGAATAATGCACCTTGCTCATAATTTGCTGGCGAAGTCCTGCCGCATCCAAAACACAGAGGTGACCCCTATATCTCAAAACTCCGTCTTCGTTTACCTTGAAATCTATTACCTTCCCTCCCTAAGCCTTATCACTGAGCTAAACCAGGTTAGGGTCTTCGTACTGCCGTTCTTTCACTTCCACAACTAATGATGATACTGTCGTATTCTGAGTTATTGCTCCGTCGTCTCCTGAATCTACTATACATACAGCCAAACTGGTTAACTGATGAAATTCTCGAGCCAGTTCCCTCTGTTCTGGCTTTAGATGTACTAAACTTCCCATGGATTTGCGATTGAGGGAATATACTACAACTTTGGCTCTTCCTGGGTGATATAAAATATTCACATCATAGTCTTTCAACAGCTCTAACCAGTGACACTGCCGTAGATTCAAATCTTTCTGTGTGAAAATGTACTAAAGGATCTTGTGATTAGTAAAAATAATCTACATGAACGCCATACAGATAGTGCCTCCATATTTTCAAGGCTTGAATCACCGCGGCTAATTTCAGGTCATGAGTGGGGTAGTTCTTCTCATGCTTCCTCACTTGCCTTGAAGCATAAGAAATTACCTTACCATGCTGCATCAGAACAAATCCTAACCCGACGCCTGAAGCATCGCAGTACACCCCATAACCCTCTAATCCTTTTAGCAAGGCTAATACTAGTGTTGAGGTCAATCTGTTTTTCAACTCCTGGAAGCTCTGTTCACATGCTTCAGTCTAGTGAAATTTAGCTGCTTTTTGAGTTAACTTGGTCAGAGGCGCAGCTAAGGTAGAAAATCCTTCCACGAACCTTCTGTAATACCCAGCTAACCCTAGGAAACTACGTACTTCAGTTGGAGTGGTAGGTCTAGGCCATGTTTTTACTGCTTCAATCTTCTTAATCTACCTTTATACCAGCATCTGACATAATGTGGCCCAGAAAGGCCATTGAATTCATCCAAAATTCATATTTAGAAAACTTCTCATACAGCTGGCGATCCTTGAGAATTTGGAGCATTGTTTGTAGGTGATCTCGGTGGTCTACCTCTGAATGGGAATACACCAGGATGTAATCAATAAATACTATCACAAGTAGGTACAGATATGGCCTGAAGATGCTATTCATCAAATCCATGAATACTCTGGAGAATTCGACAGCCCGAAGGACATGACTAGAAATTCAAAGTGCCCATACCTGGTCCTAAAGGCGTTCATTGGAATATCTTTCTCTCGAACCCGAACCTAATGATACCCAAATCTTAAGTCGATTTGTGAAAAGCACATTTCCCCCTATAACTAGTCAAACAAGTCATCTATTCTGGGGAGCGGGTACTTACTCTTGATAGTGACTTTATTAAGCTACCAGTAGTCTATACACATGTAGAGGGAGCCATCCTTCTTTCTCACAAACAGAACTGGTGCACCCCATGGTGAGTACCCTCCCTGATAAAGCCCTTATCTAATAGATCTTTTAACTACTCCTTTAATTCTCTGAGTTAAGCAGGAGTCATTCGATACTGAGGAATAGATATAGGCTGAGTACCTTCTAATAAATCAATTGCAAAATCAACCTCTCATTCTGGAGGAATATCAGGAAGTTCACCTGGGAATACATCTGGAAATTCATTAACTACTGGAACGGATTGAAGAGTCGAACATTCTGCTCAGACATCCTGAACTCTGACAATTTGATAAATACATCCTTTCGCTATCAATTTTCTCGCTCGAAGATAGGAAATAAACCTACTTTTCGGCGTGGCTGTACTACCTTTCTACTCCCATACAACCTCCCCCGAAAAATGAAATCGGACAGTCTTGGACCAACATTCAACATTGGCATAACATGGCGCCAACCAATCTATACCCATAATGTTACACCCCGTAAGATTCCCGACATCTAGATGGCCTATTCGCACGTTGATTAAGCATATTTGAAAGCCATACGTTCTAGGAAAAGGCCCGGGGAAAGATCGGACGTAAAACCTGTCGAACCACCGCTGAAGGCGCTGGGGCAGAGCCTCTCCGCGATGGCGCCGTGTCACGGAGGCGGGGCCACCGCGTTGGCTCCGTGACACGTTGGGCCTGTCCAGGCCCAAGTATATAAAGCCCCCACTTCGGT